>JZKD02S0288561.1:127083-144986 GCA_000966675.3 Picea glauca
AAAAGTCCTCAGAAGAAGCAGAAGGGCATTTACTCGAGAGGATGGGCTCTCTTGATTTTCAGTTGTATTAGAGGAAGGTGGCAAAGTGGAGAACTCTTTGAGAGGAAGGGAATCGGCGACTTAAATCGTCGTGGAGGAACGCGAGATTATGACCGGATTTGTAGGCCGGAGACAACAGCGGAGGTTCGCGACGAAAGACTCTTGTATCTCACAGAGAGAGGTCGCGAGGATGCGAAACACTACGTCCAAGAGTGTCTGCATGGTGAACGTAGGGACTTGGTGACATGGACAGGGTACCTCAGAACATCGGACCTCGGGAGTCAGAAGCCTCAGGTCTATTCTCGGGAGTAACGAGGATGCGAGGTCGGAAGATTCCAAGAATTAGAGTCTCGGTCCTTCGGGTCTCGGGGTTTGAGAACTCGAAGGTACAATTGTCGCTAGTCGTGGGTTGTGATAGCGCGAGGTCCCAACATACCAAAGGAAAGTCAACGTTGACTAGGAGTGTCGCATCTCGGGATCGGGGAGTCCTGTTCTCAGTTGCGGAACTTGCGAAGTCGCGAAGTCCGACCTTCCGACTTCCCGGTGAAGAATCACACGGTAGTATTCCTGTGGGTAGGAAATATCCGAGGCGAATACAGAGGTGACTTGAATCCTCTGGACTATAGATATTGAAGGTCCTGGTGGATGCGACAGTGTCATTGAGGGCAGGTTGCGTCACAACACCTCTCACAACTCTCCTAAAAAAGAACTCTTTCACTTGGACTCGAGCTATTGCTCAAGCTTTTCAAACCTTGAAGATGGCCATGTGCACCACTCCAATCCCAACCCTTCCTAATTTCACAAAGACCTTTGTCTTAGAATGTGATGCTTCAGGGAAAGGAATTGGTGTTGTCCTTATGCAAGAGGTTTGGCCTTTGGCCTTTACTAGTAAGAAACTATCTGAAATAAATCTGGGCAAATCTATCTATGAAAAGGAAATGTTGGCTATTCTACATGTCATTGATTTGTGGCTCCCTTATCTATTTAGGAAATGCTTCCAAATTAAGATAGACCATCAAAGTCTCAAGTATTTTTTGGAAAAACGCATTTCCTCCCCGGAGCAACAAAAATGGGTAACTAAGCTATTTGGCTATGATTATGATATAATTTACAAGAAAGGTAGAGAAAATGTGGTTGCAGATGCACTTTCTTGCAAATATGAAGATGAAGGATCCCTTTTTTCTCTTTCCTTCATTGCACTAGATTGGCTCCAAGCTGTTTGTCAGGAATGGCTACAAGATCCCAAAAGTTCACAGTTGATCCAACAATTGCAGTCTAGTCCTCTAGATCCCCCAGGGTACTCTTGGCTCCATGATGAACTTTGATACAAAGGCTGTTTGTATTTAAGTAAACAATCAAAACTTAAATGCATGGTACTTTCTGAGCTTCATGCTACACTGACAATGGGGCACTCCGGGCTCACCAAAACCTATGATAGGGTCAAACATTCTTTTTTCTAGGATAGTATGAAACAAGACATTCATAATTTTGTCATTGAATGTGATGTGTGTCAACGCAACAAGGGAGAAACAGTCAAATATCCAGGAACACTAAAACCACTCCTGATTCCACCTGCTATTTGGAAGGACATCTCTATGGATTTTATTATAGGCTTACGCAAATTGGGAAATAAATCAGTCATCATGGTGGTTGTTGATCACCTTTCCAAGTATCCTCATTTCCATGCCCTTCAACACCCATTTACAACATCCACGGTGGCTCAAAGTTTCATGGATCATGTCTTCAAGCTCCATGGCATGCCACACTCTATTATTTCTCATCGCGACCCCACTTTCACAAGAAATTTTTGCCAAGAACTGTTCAAGCTACAAGGAACCCAATTGCATCTCAGTCCAACTTATCATCCCCAGACTGATGGTCAAACAAAAGTTGTCAACAAGTGTTTGGAAACATATTTGAGGTGTTTTTCCTCAGAAAAGAAAAATCAATGGGCTTAATGGTTACCCCTAGTTGAATGGTGGTACAACACTTCTTACCATATAGCTACATGCATGACTCCTTTTGAAGCAGTATATGGACAGAAGGCACCTTCATTTATCTCATACTTACCTGGTGTCTCGAAGGTCCAGGTAGTTGACCAAACACTTACAGTTTGAGAGGCTATTCTCCGTACCCTCAAAGAGAATTTGGTCATGGCACAAAATCACATGAAGCAACAAGAAGATCAAGGTCCCTTTGAACGTTAATTTGAAGAAGGGGATCAAGTGTTTCTTCACCTGCAACCTTACAAGAAGAATTCCCTCAAGCTCGAGCATTGTCATAAGTTGGCACCCAAATTTGATGGTCCTCATACTGTTCTCAAGTGTGTGGGACAGGTGGCCTATTAGTTAGCTTTGCCCAGTCATTCGAGGATACATCTTGTTTTTCATGTTTCCTTTCTTAAAGAAGGTGATCACAACTAAGTGCCAAATTCAAACCAACCTTCCCGAGTTAGTCGAAGAAGGATCCATTTAGCTACATCCCCAAGAAGTTTTGGACTAGTGTGAGCGTCGCCTGCATCAGAGAACCATCACAAAAGTGTTAATCCAATGGAAATATACAACTCCAGTAGATGCCACTTGGGAACCAGTTACCATTCTGTAGCAATTTCCACATCTCAAGCCTTGAGGAAAAGGTTGTTTTTAAGGGGGAAGACATGTTAGGGTCCTAACCCGCACATAGGTAAAACAATATATTCAGATGTAATAAAGGTCAATATTAATAAGACCTTGCAATAAAATATAAAAAGTCGAATGTAAGAATACCTAATAGAAGCTTCTGCTTTTAGAAGGATCTTCCTCTAAATGCTTATTTTGATAGACATATTTAG
The DNA here is from genome assembly GCA_000966675.3 of Picea glauca. Lineage (NCBI taxonomy): Eukaryota > Viridiplantae > Streptophyta > Pinopsida > Pinales > Pinaceae > Picea > Picea glauca. Next base: position 129,953 of record JZKD02S0288561.1, read on the forward strand.
TATAAATAAGAGTCGAGGGTATGAGAACCCTAGCTCAGAGATTATTGTAATAGAGCTCTGCTCAACTGGAGGTTGCCCCCTCGAAGAGGCCTATGAACATTTATCTCAGAATCAAAGTGTTATTTTTGTTGTTATTCTTATATCATTTCAGTGTTATTGTGGTGATTATTCTGGTTATATTGTTGTTATTCTGCCATTTCTAGAATTTTATTTATGTTCTGCATACTTTTTATATCTGGTATATTACAGAATAGTCGAACTAGGTTTTTGTGCACACGGTAGAAGAGTTGATAGATTTCTCCCTCACCAAAATCGAACATCATATCAATCTAATCCCCGAAACATCATCTGGTAACTTCTTCGAGCCCGACAAGTTTTCAGAAGAAGAAGGATTTAACTTAGGATTTGAAGACATGGAAGATAAAAACGACCATGATGAATAAAGGGGAAATCCACCTCAGAACAATCAACCTTGGTTGGCCAGAGATTCTTTGGCCATCCCAGGATGAGTACATAACCTTCCCCGACACCCAGAGAAGTTACTTCCTAAATTTGACCCTGAAACCTCAGGATTGCCTGAAGACCATATAAAGAAATTCATACTATCTATCAGACTTATGAATGTCCAACATGAAGACATAGTTTGCATGATTTCCCACTATACTTTTTAGAATTCAGCCTCCACGTGGTATTTTAACTTACCCGTAGGATCCATAACAAGTTGGACGAAGTTTCAAAAAGTTTTTCTAGATACATTTGTAGAAGAAACTAGTACAGGAGCATTGATGGCCGAGTTGTTTTCCACCACCATGAGTTCAAAGGAAAGGGTCAAAGAATTCAATCAAATATTTACCACCATCTTAAACAAATTCTATCCTGAGGCTAAACTTACTCAGGAGTTGCAAATCGAAGTATACACTAATTATCTCCCATCTTCTATTTCCATGTTTGTGAAGAGGGCTGCCAAACTAACCCTAGCTGAGAATTTTGAAGAAGCCAAAATGATAGAGTTCCAAATGAAGGGATGTAAAGAAGGCCAGGTTTCCTTAGTTAAGAAAGAAGTTCAACCCCCTCCCAGGAGAGGGATATTTCTTACTAGGGCCCCAGGGAAACAAACATAACAAGCTCCTAAAAAGGGAAGTGGGGACATAAAGGACCTACAACACATGGTAAAAAAACTATCAAACAAAATCATAAACATGAAGAGAAGTGAATGCGAGGGAAACCAAGTCCAAAGGCCATATAATCCCTTATTTAAAAAGAATCCACCATTCAAATCAATTGAACCTCCCCCAACCAACCTAAACATCGATTTGGGAAATGTAGCATCCGACTCTTTTTGCACTTATCACCAAGAGAACCACTCTAAAAGAGACTTCCCTCAATGGGTGCATGCCATGAATTTAATGGCCGACCGGTTTTTAGATGAAGTATCCTTAACCGAACAATCAAGCAGCTCTAGTATGAATATTATTGAGCAGGAAGACATTTCTCTACCAGAAGAAACAACCATGCTGATATGATATCTTGACCTAGCTATGCCTTTCGATGACCTGTTTAAGGTTCAAGAACCACCTGCAGAAGTCTTGGTTGTGAAAACACGAAGTAGGCGTCAACCTGTCTCAAATGACCGTACTACGACCCAAATTTTGGGAGGGAGACCAACTCCTGATCACCCAAAAGAACCTTTTTCTCCCCGAAGAAACCCTATAAACATCCATACACGAGAATCGCCCAAGATGGATTACAACATAGTTGAATATTTGAAGAAGTTGAAGGCTAATATATTAGTTATGGAAATATGTAGAATCCCTCAACAAAAGGAATTCCTGTTACAAGCCTTGAAATCAGTATAAAATTCTATGACAAGCACTGATAAAGGAACAATTCTAACTCCCACAGATATAGTAAATAAACCAACTATGAATGTCTACTCTGAAGATAAGAAGGGAAAACATTTTGTCCCACCATTTCTTTTAACAATTGAAGTCTTCAACAGTAACCTCCATAACTATTTGGTCGACTCAGGAGCATCCTCTAATGTTATTCGACTATCTATTTGAAAAAAACTAAACATAGTCCCTCTCAAAAGTGAAAAACATGTAATACAGCTAGAAAGAACCCTGATGAAGGTCATGGCAAAACTCAAAGATGTAATGATCATAATAGTGACACATCCTAAATTTGTGCAAGTGATTGACATTATCATAGTAGATATCACAGAGGCTTATGGGTTATTATTAAGCCGAAATTGGTTTGAGAATTTAAATAGATACTTTAGTACAGACTAGGATCACCTATGGCTATCATTAAAATGGCATACAAATATAATCATAATTTATAGAGAAAGATATCTAAAACATACTGTCACTGACTTAGAAACCCTAAATGAACCCTCGTTGACAGATTTCCCCATGCTAGGAAATTATTCCTGTGATTCCTACTTCGAGAACTTCTCCCCTCTCTCATCTGATGTTCGTCTTACTCAAAAATCAAATATGATTTTTTGAGAGGAATTTCCGACGGTGGCGGGGGAGACCCTCTTTTGCCAAGAATATGCGTTATAAATCACAGAGAAAACAAAAGGAAAAGAGGAAAGTGGCAGGAAAGAAGAATCTGATAGATTTTTCCCACAAGTTTGGACCTTATACTTTGATGGCTCTAAATCACAAGAATAGTCTGGGGTAGGGTGCATCCTCATTGATCCGAAAGGTAAACAACATTTCCTGTCCTGCAGACTAGAGTTCGAATGCACAAACAACACCCGCCAAATATGAAGCTCTAGTATAGGGGCTAAAGAAAGCCATAAACTTAAATGTCAAAGAATTGAAGGTTTTCAGATATTCTGAAATCATTGTTAGACAAGTAAGGAACACTATACATTGCAATTATCCACACCTAAAGAATTACGAACATGAAATGCATAGGCTAATAGATTATTTTGAAGCTTTCAACATTACAACGATTCCCAGAGAAAAGAACATTCTTGTTGATTCTCTATCCACCACGGCTTCAAGGTTGTCACCTCTAGAATATTATGAAGCCTCCCCATTCACGGTGGAGCTACTCTATAAACCATAACTGCCCAACAATATTTCTCATTGGAAGGTCTTTGAAGGACATGAACAAATCATAAATTTTTTGACTAACCAAGATAATTTCAAAGATCTGTCTATTGACGATGAGGTAGTCTAGCACAATCAATAGAGACCAATCCTCAGACAGATCAACTGAATGACAGATCTAAGTCTCACACAATTTCAAAGGGAATAGCCAATCTAGAAAAAAAATTTGACTTAAAGGAAATGTTTAAGGGGTCAAAAAATGCGAAGACCGGTAGTTCTTGTCCCATGCATGAAACTATAAATCTCGGAACCCTGGAAAACCCAAAAAACGTAAAATTCGGCAAGACAATATCTAAAGAGGAAAGGAAGGCCTATCTCAAACTTTTCAGACAATATCAAGATGTCTTTGTGTGGTCCTACGAAGATCTAAAAACTTATGAAACTTGTATCATTCAACATACTATCCATTTAAAACCTGAAGTAAAACCCTTCCAACATAAGCTCCAGAAGTACCACCCATCCTTGGAGCCTCTCATGTGTTAGGAGTTAAATAAACTGTTAGATGCCAAAATTATCTTCCAGGTTAGACACTCTACATGGGTAGCAAATTTGGTTCCTGTAAGGAAAAAGTCTAGGGATATTTGCCTATGCGTAGATTTTAGAAATCTCAATAGAGATTCAGAAAAAGAAAAATACCTAGTCCCACCAATGGAGAAAATCCTGCAGATCGTGTCTAGATCTGAAAATTTCTCCTTACTAGACAATTTATTAGATTACAACTAGGTTCTAGTTTCAGAAGAAGACCGCTTGAAAACTACCTTCTGAACCAGGTGGGTAACCTTCGCTTACAAACGCATTCCCTTTGGGTTAATCAATACAAGGGAAACCTTCCAGAGGGATATGGACATGGCATTTTTGGGACTAATCAACAAGTGTGTAGTAGTCTACTTGGATGTCGTGACTGTGTATTCAAAGAATAGAGAAGATCACATCCAACACTCAACCTAGATTTTTGAAAGATGTAGGAAATAAAAAATATCCTTAAACCCTAAGAAAACTATTTTCAGTGTCGAGGAAGTTAAGTTATTAGGCTAGATTATATCTCAAGCAGGCATTCGCATAGACCCAGAAAGAATAAGGCTATAGCTCAACTTCCATTACCTCACAACAAAAAGGCTATGCAGTCGTTCTTCGGAAAAATAAATTTTGTGAGGAAATTCATCCCCGATTTGGTAGAAACTATCAAACCCCTACAAAAAATGATTCGTAAGGATGTTGAGCTTAAGTGGGATGATGAATGAAAGAAGGATTTCAAAAATATTAAAACTGCAATCTCTCAAGCCCCAGTGTTGTGAAGTCTCGATTTCAACAAATATTTATTTCTCTATACTTTCGTCTCTGACAAATCATTAGACGCATTATTAACTCAGATGGATGATGAAAAAAATGAAGCCCCGGTATCGTTCATGAGCACTAATATCCAAGGTGCCGAACTAAATTATCCTGCTATAGATAAATAGTCTTATGTAGTTTATAAGGCATTAAAACATTTCAGATCTTACATCCTCAAGAACAATACCAAATTAATCATGCCTCACCCCACAATCTGACCCCTATTTACTCAACAGGAGATGGGGGAAATAAGATGGAAGTGGATGGAAGTAGTCCAAGAATTTGATCTATATATAAAACCTGCTAAATTGGTTAAAGGACAAGGGTTATGTAAATTGGCAGCCTAATCTATAGACCAAGTAAATGAAGATCTCGGATGGGAGAATGAAATGAAATTATGGTGTAGTGAAGCTTCATACATTTCCCCAGGAAAAGAGTCTTGGTATGAGAAATTGACTTATCTCTTGCACTATGGGACTTTCCCAGAAAACCTAAACCTTAGGGAAAGGATATCTCTTAGGTTAAAGTCCACACAATATCACCTCATAAATTTGGTACTTTTTCGGGTTAATTATTTTGGGGTACTTTTAATATGTCTCGAACGTGAAGATGTAGAAAAAGTTCTGAAAGAGCTCCATGATGGTCCTGCAGGTGGACATTTTACAGGAGACACCACCGTTCATAATATACTGAGAGCTAGATACTATTGTCCCACTTTGTTCAAAGACACTCACACATATTCTAGAAACTATAAAACTTGTCAAATAAGTGTTCGGAGGGAGAAAAGAGCAGCGGTCCCAGTCCAACCGTTGACTGTTTCTAGGCCTTTTGAGAAATGGGGGTTAGATATCATAGGAGAAATTACACTTAGTTCTTCAAAACAACATAAGTACATACTTACTGCCACCGATTATTTCACAAAATGGGCAAAGGCCATCCTTCTGACTCATGTAAACGAGAAAGTGGTAATCCAATTCATAGAACAACAACTAATCACAAGGTTCGATGTCCCTTCTGTCTTTGTTTTTGATAATGCAACTTATTTTTCTTCCACCTTATTAACATAATTTTCTCTAGACAAAGGAAATGGAGTAGCATAATCAACTAATAAGAACCCAGTAAGAATATTAAAGAAAACTATTATCCACGGGGAAACGGAGTAGCAAAATCAACTAATAAGAACCTAGTAAGAATATTAAAGAAAACAATTGCAGACAAATAGAGAAATTGGCATAAGATACTCCATAATGCCTTATGGGTATATAGAGTTGCACCCAAGGAAGATATAGGAAATTCCCCATACTTTCTAGTATACGGACATGAATCTATTCTCCCGAATGAACTATATCTTCCATCTCTTCAACTTGCTCAGGAGTCGAGAGGGAAACCCTCATCAATCTTACAACAAACAATTGACACCCTACTCATGTTAGAAGAAGAAAAGGAGAAAGTTAAATCAAAGTTCATATCCCACCAATAGATAGTTAAAAGGTGGTTTGATAAACATAAGGATAAAGAGAAGAATTTTGAAGTAGGAGACCTAGTCCTAAAGTGGGACAGAGAAAATGATCCTAAAGGAAAACATTCTAAGTTTCAGAATCTATGGCTCGGACCTTTCCAGGTGACTGAGAATATTGGGTTAGGAACATATATAATATAGAATCTGAGGGGGGAATATGATTCTCTTCAAGTGAATGGCCAAGCTCTTAAACAATATTTTCATTAAAAATAAATAAAAATTTAAAAATTAATTTTTTTTGTGTTTATTTTGATGCTTCAATTTATCTTTTTGCATTTATACCTTTTTGTTTTATCTTTTGTGATCTTGTTTATGAGATTTTTAAATATTGTTTTTAGAAATACAATGGTTGACCTCAAATCATGTGACATAGAGAACTCTCTTCCTAACTTGTCACTCACATAAAAACACAAGAAACGTTGCGGAACCTGAGGTTGTTTCAAGGGATTCTCTATCTAGCTTACACAGATGAAAAAATTTGGAGAAATGTGGAAGTTTTTGCTTAGTGGTCTGGTAAAACCTTAAGTAAATAAGGTAAGTTGGAAAGGAATAGGTGCACCTCAGAGACAGATCTATTAATTTTCACCTTAACCATCTCATTTTTTTCAAATAACAAACGTCCTCCTCTTCTGCTTGCTCAGGGCACTCTGCCAAAATAAAAGTCAACTCTATCAAATGAGAACACAGTAGGAGAGGGTATGCAGATCTCTTCATTAGGGATATGGACGCTCACCGACAATGGAGAAAGGTATATGACATCGGGGTGACTTCGTAGGGTCTATGGACACTCGCTAACAGTGGAGAAACATTGTAGCAAATGAATAAGGGTAACTAAAAGACCTAGTGTCAGTGAACACTTTCCTAGACTCTTGTCAAAGAGGGCATGAGTTAGGGTTATAGGAAAGGAAGGTTGATAAAGTTTGACAACCCCATAGGAAGTCCCATACGTGTCAACCGGGGAATTTCAAATGCAAGGGTGAAAGGGGCTATGATGAAAACCATTTAAGTTTCTAATCGACTTTTGAATCAGTCGAGCCCGAGGAAGAAACAAAGTTTTTTCTTTTTCCCAGTAAGTCGCCATTTTTTGAGCACTCAACACACCCTAAAAATCCTATGTCATTTTCTTCACTTTTTGGGTACCACGTGATCTTTGCACTGTCTGAATTCGATTTCCTCTTGACAAATTTTTTGTCTATCTTTGTTCTCTTAACCCTCATTTATCTATTCAAGTTTAAAACCCCATGAATTAAAAAGGATTAACACTTAAATAAGGAACCAATAGCCAAAACAATTCACTTGATGCAGTCAAGATTTGACATCGGAAGAAATTAAGAGGTGAAAGGGAATCACTTGGAAAACCTCAATTGTCGAGCGTCAATATTCGCCGGTATTGGGGAAAGGAGGTTTTTTTTCATGACCAATATCACATATGGACATCGCCGATAGCCGATCCTCTTCGGTCTCATTAAAAGGAGAAGAGAGTAAACATTAAGGAAAAAAAAAATTATATCGCTGATACCTGATTCCCAACGTGCTTGTCAGAATTGGAGAAAACAAAATCACGACAAACATTTCAAACATGTAACGATTTTTCCCTGATCACCGATTTTTGAAGTGTTTCGGCATAGGGATTGTTCGAAGAAGCTAATCCAAAAAAAACAAATGATAGGTTTATCCCCGATCGTCGACACCTGATACCTTTTTTCCATTGACGATCCCAGGTTTAGTTTAGAACGCACAACTTGAAGAAAGTCCTGACTTTGACTAATACTCGCGATTTAGGTTACTGGTATTCAATGCCACATGTCTTTTCCAGATTGGAAAAACATATGACCCAACTTTACCCTGAGTCATCCTTGGTCCCCTAAATCCAAGTCACACCTTCGAGCCAGTTTTTCCACGTCAGCACCGTATGATGAAATCGATCGGTGTTGGAGGTTTTTCATAGAAGGATGCCAACAAAAATGTCCATAACACATTGTCGATACCTGATCCACCCATTAATAAAGTGACACGATGAGATGTTTTAGCATTAGATACATTTAGATTCAGAGAATTTAAGGGACTAATTAAGTTGAAATCTTGCATTAGTTGCTACTTTGTGTGCGAATCAAAACAGTCATTTGAAATTATCGATAAAACACATCACCCTTAGTGCCTCCTCTGTAAACCCATGATGAATTTAAGTTGCATATATTTGGCAACAGATTTGTTTGAATTCCACTTATCACCCAGATTAAATGGTTGATACAACAAGGTAAGTTCTTCCTCGGTTTAAATTCTTTTGAGCCATTTTAAACGAAACCATTCTGCATTCAAAGGAGTTTAAGAGCATTCAGAGAAGAGAAACAAGCAATCCAAAAGTTGTAGAGATCTCATGAATATCAAATAACCAGTTTTAGCAAGCTTTACAGGTATGTACCAATCTATGGATTTTTATGCTTACACTTCACATATATATTTTATCTAGTGTTTCTCTATACACAGTCTCTAAAGGGTTTATTTTGATTGCAGGAACAATGTCTCCAATAAAGTCGACCACTAGGTGATCACCGAGGGCGCCGAAGCTAAAAGAACCAGAGGTAGGAGAAGGTTCTTCTCCAGGGGTAGAAAAGTAGTTGGAATACACTCTGAGGCTGAAACCAGTCATTAAGACATCTACAAAGAATGTTTTCATTCAACCATCAGCCTTTGGAGACATAGAGGAAAACACAGGGACCAAGATGGTACTCCCACATTGGGGGGTTCTCTTCAAAAATATCAGTCGAGAATAATCCACAAAATATGTCCCACATAGTGACCCAAATATGAGAGCGCTTGACGATGAAGTTTTTCCAGATATCTGAAGATCGTACCTGCACATGGTAGAAAGTATAATTCCAATGTTCCTCTGCATAAAACTCCTGAAGTGGCTCATTGACCACACAGACACATAAAAGTGTTTGATTAATGACAAAAATGGCGAGTGTGTCGGGGCTTTCCTTCCGGTGGAGGTCCATAAGTATTACAAGATTAGAGACCTGAAGGAGTGACTGAACATTGATTTCGTTGTAAAATTCTATGAGCTCCATGACACTAGTCGGGTGATGGCCTCATGGTGGAGAGAAGACAAAAAATAGACCAATTGGGCCTCCAACTGGTACCATACAATCAACTTAAGGGATCCATACATCTACATGATGGCTCTAATTTGCTGATTGTATGGGGAAAAGGATTGCTCTAGATTTTCAGAGGCATGTATGCCTCTATCTTACACAGTGGGCATTTCAGCGAGCAGTTTCAACTCGTGGGTGATTATTTCCAAATAGTTGATCATCTGCATACAACAATCTCAGATGCCAAAAGAAGGAGAGACACTAGCCTTCTACATGGATTCATACTTACTGGATGTTATGTGTGCCAGAAACATCTTTGTCGGCATGAACCTGAGCTGGCATGTCGCAAAACTCCTGATCCATGTATATTTCATCATTTTATGGGAGAACAGGTACACAACATCCTACTCCCTCATCTACGATGAATTCATCACATGCATCTATTTTATTCTTTTTAAGAAAGAATTCCTAAGACAGTCGACTGCGACCAAAATAATCATATCAAAGGTTGGCCACTAGTATCTGGATGAGTGCGATACCCGCATCAGGTTTTTCAGGGCCATCGGAGCATCGCATATTCTACCTATGCATGTCATTGACTGACTTGTAGTGGGGGAGATATGCTACCAAACCATCCTGCAAGGCTAGAACGCCACTTTATTCAAGGATAAGGAAAGGGCGTTCATACCTTATAGTTTCCATGTAGGCTTCTACATGGTGAAAGACACCGCTCAAGCCAAAGAGGAAGGGATGAGCCAAATAGTGTTTAGATTCCATACCGGCCATTTCCGTAAACATGAACCGAAGGGTCTAGTATTGAAGCACGCATCGCAAGTTTCATCCTACTGGCCATACACCCATGAAAAATTTGAAGCTGAAGTCTTTACAAAAAATTATCAAGACTGGGATGAGATGGTAGCAAGGATGGCTGACCTCAAAATGACTAGGTTTAGAGCCATGAGCCTAGATGAACAAACAAAAATCCTAGAACAATCATCTCAAGGGGCCCTCAGGCCCAGAGAAGAAATGATAGCGGTCAAAGCAGCAAAATCGCCCATGGTAGCCCCGATTCAAGAAAGAGGTTTCCCTATTGCATAGGACGCATGGGAAAAGGGATTTCTCATGTTAGAATAGGTGCAATGGGTCATTGATCAATTGCAATATGACCCAAACCTCTTAGGAATGACAAGATCCCCTGCTGATAACCCAGACAGAAGCTAGGCGAGCCCAAAGGACCCTCAATTCATAGACATTGATGAAATTACGGTGTTAGATGACCTTGAATTCAAAAAACCACCGGTTGGATTGTCGACATGCATTTCGACTCAACTAGAGATAGTCAGAACATTAAGGAGAACAAGTGTTCCAAATCCCCTAAGTGAACTGATAAAAATCTATGATGATGATGAGAGATCGGAGGTATCCCTTATGACCCCTATTCATATCGAAGAGGAAAAGGAACCAGAGAAGACATCTTCTCTAGCCGTCAATGCTCAAATTCTGGGGGTTCCATGGAATGAACAAGAAGTTGAGAGTATCTTAGACATTGAGTTGCCTAATGCACCGAAAACCCAAGCGGACAGTCCTAAGGACATGCCAAGGTTGGGAAAACAAAAGAAAGAATCTCCACAACAAGAAATCGATGTCTCAAATACTGAAGATCAAGTAAGTACCAGGCATACTCCCAATGCCTCAATTTAATTTGGTACTCAACTCCTCGATGATCGACAAACAACAATCGAGATTTCAAAACATAGGGAGGAAGTTCAAGAGCCCAGTCCTGAACAAGTATATACCATTGGGCGCTTGGGGAATACACTCACCTGGGGAGATCAACAAATCTAGGAACCCATGGAAAAATTAGCCGACATACATGCCATCGTTTATGACTGGAAAAGGAAAGCTATCATCCAGAGATCCACCAAGAAGAGGGTCACTTTAGATCGCTCCATCCTGATCACTATAGAGGAAAATATGATCAACATAGAGCATGCCAAAATTTCCAAACTTATCAGTGCAGGGATGGCAATCACAGATGCCACCCTAGACAGAGATAAAAGAGATGAAGAGGAGTTGGCTGCCACTTTAAAAGAATTGTAACATTTTCACCACTTGGTGAAATATTACCAGGACACCACACAAGTCGCGGTGTACCTAAAGAGAGAATTCATGGATGCCTACAACAAGTTTACATATGAACGACACCTATTCACTTTAAGGATATCCGAGCTATAAGAAGACACCCTCATGGTGCTGGCCACATGAAAATATATGGAGAGGTGGTATGAAAAAGAAAAACAAGCCATGGAAAGAATCGATTATATCAACACGATGCAAAAGGGTTGAGACGCCTAATAGCATGATATCCAAGTGTTAAGGGAAAGAAACATTGAATGCATAAGGAAATCGGTCGAGTATTGGGTTAAAATGTCTCGGGAACCTCATCAAGAAATCCAAGAGAAATGAACCAAGTGTGAGAAAAGTTGGATCAAGATCAACTGGGTGATGAAAGACATCGGACTCCCCAAGTTCAAAACACCTAATGACTTTGTCAACTTGCACGACATAGTCAAGTTTCACGCTAAGCAAGACTCATCATGGGCCAAATAAATAGCGAAGGTGACAGACATAATGTTTGGTTAGGTACGACAGTTTATGGAGCACCCGATTAAATCTTGGTCTATGCTGCAACAATTAAGTGCCAATATAGTCAAGTATCAGGCACATGTGGTAGAGATAAGAGAGATTCACTTGGCCCCAATGGAACAAAATAGATTCCCATATGCCAACACCCAAGAGGATCTATTCATCAAGTGGTCAGAGTACGAGAAGAGTCACCCACTTAAGTGATATCCTAAGATGACTCATAGAAAAAATGATAGAAGAAAGTGCCATGTGGAGAGTTTTGTTTTACTTAGCTATACTTTAATTGTTATTTTTAATTAATTTTATGTTACAAATAAGGTCATCGACCGGTTATTTAGGGGTCGATGGTTGCTTCAAAGACCCTCAAATTTGGTTTTCTTAAGAACAATTTCAGAGCTACCTTTAATTGAGAATTCCTTTTTTGGACCAGAGACAAGTTTTTGTTTTCATCAAATGTGTGTATGATTAGATGTGGAGAAGAATTATTTATTATTCCATTTCTTGAATGGATGTTGTAACAAGTAAGAGCTACTAACTCTATTGATAAGTTATCCGAGGCAATGTTTTACCTTTCTTTCTTTAATGATGAAAATAAATCACTGTGTTATTATGTGATTGATGATTAGAGTTGAGTGAATTATTTTACTTTCCATTGTTTATCACATGCATGTTTTCTTTTGATAATGTGTATCTCAGTTAGTAATTGGAATACTCGCACAGTTAATGTATTATTACTAGGTCTGTGGTAGACAATGATTGTCTGCATGCTAGAGTAAAGGGTTATCCCAAGCTCAACCTCTTCTCCAGTAGTTAAGTTTGTTCCCACTTTGTCACTTAGTTGGTTTATACCAGATTTATCTTATATCAGTCCCAACTAAGAGAAAATACAAAAAAAAGAGAACGTCTGAACTGAAGGAGGAAACCTTCACAAGAAAACGTAAAGCCCATCGATTATTTTGGCTACATCACAAGATCTAGAGAACCATTCCACTATTAAATGTTGCATAGTCTAATTGGGCCTTGATGACATGTTTGGTTCCTGATGTTGATTTAAAGGGATTTAGGATCCCTCAACACCCTGTTAAGCTGAGGATCTTCTTCAAGAATTTTTCAGAAATACAATTAAGAATTTTTTGTAGAATTTTGGCGAAACCCTAGAAACCCTTAGTGTCAAAATTTTGAAATGCCCAGAATTTAGATCTGAGACTTGCTAGAGGTATGATAAAGGATTATGTACCCTTATATGTCTTTTTCATCCCAAGCACCCAAGTTTTGAGTGGTGAAATATCTTAGAAACGGAGGTCATACGAATTTTCTGGAAACCCTAGGAGGGTCGTACGGTTTCTCCAAATGAGTGAGAGAAGGAGCTAGAAAATTCTTGTGCAATGGGATATTCAAGACCTATGCTTTGAAGCCATGTTGAATTTTCAATAATCTAGGTTAATCATGTATTTCATTTCATTTTATCATGTATTAACCATAAACAATAATGTTGTAGCAACCAAGATCACAAGAAGAAACACCATGCACAAGAACACAAGAAATATCTTGGGAAACCATTCTCAACAAGGGAAGAAAAACTAGCCAAATCCTTTGCTATATTCTTCAATAGAAATACCTTTCACCACCAAGAATAAATTATCACACAAGAGGGTTCTTAAACCCTATAAGACTAGCGCCCAAGAGAGGTGCACACCTTTTCCCAAATAGATGTATTTGCTATAATTTCCAAACACACAAGAAATATATGATTCCACAATGGGGAATCATCTCTTACTTATATTAGACTTGTCCAGTCAACAAAGGCTTATATTGGCTCAACAGGTCTAACCTCACTAAGTCACTTTATAATTTATTATTATTATAATAATTAATATTAATATTAATATTAATTATCTTTTACATTTATTATTAGACATATTAAGGTGGGGCCCACATGTACCCTTTAACATAACAATTAGAGTTACAGGTAGGTCTAACTCTTGAACAATATATAGCAAAGGATATGATACACCCACTAGTGCTCATCCACTAGGGGCACATCCATAGGGATATCATAGCTTTGATTCACTGCATTACATAGAAGAACCAGATCTTAACACATTCACATGTGCTCTTCCACATGCACATCCAATCTACAGATATTCTTTCCCACTTCCTCACATAGGAGAATCATCTAGATTATTCTCGTCAACTCTGCTGCTCAGAGGAGGATAATGCATCATCTTCTTTTCAGTTCTCATGATGATGTACCCAACACTTTGGGATTTCACACGTTCACCGTTTTCTCATCCACAAGCACATCCTAACCCAACAGATCACCTTTCCACTAGATAATCATCCAGAGTTATTCTCAAATATCTGAATGGACGAGGTCATGTCTACATTCCCAGCTCTGTCTCAGGAAAGAACCACATACCCTTCTTAGGGTATTTCTCTCAGGTTTGTAGGCTAAGAGAAAGACTTCACATAGCAACAATGATCCACATCTCACAGGTTTGTAAGCTGGGGAATGTCTCACATAGATGCATTCATCAACATCTACAACATAGCTCATCTATCCATAAATCCATCTTCTTGGAACACTAATTCTTTTCAATGTGTGGGGCACAACAAGGGAATCATAGATTCGATACCATAGTATCTCAACTTCCTTCCCATCAGTCGAATCACACATGTCCTGGAACTAGATATTGTAATTTTCTCACCCCATGTGCATTGATTTTCCCCACCCCTAGTGCAAGTCAACTTTAAACGACCTCTCGACAATTTGGGGCCATCACCCGAACTCCAACTTGACCATACCCAACTGACAACAACCCTCTAGGTTGCATAGGCTTAGTTCCATTTGTCAAAAAAATATACTCACCCGCTTTCTCCCTTTTCACACGAGGACAATCTTCCCTTGGATATCACAAACGTTAACTAGACTTCAACTCTAAGACCCCTTACTAGGATCATATTGCAAACCATATATTAATGAAAAGGAAAATAAGAGAAGATAAACACATCACACAACACATACAGATAGAGGGGGAATTTGTATTTCTCAGTGAACAATGGAGAAATGAATACAAATCTTATTGAACTATCTCACGTGCTTCTACATTTAAACATAAAATACTCAAGCATTTTTTAGGCATATGGAAATCCAAACACTTGAGGAACCAACCGTGAAATGTAACTGACATGTATGTTTTGTCACTGTAAATTCTAACCTTGTACAATATCTACTGCAAACTGATATTTAGAAAAGAACAGAAAAGATACAATGGCAAATACAAACATTACACAGAGATTTTTCACCTGGAAACCCA
>JZKD02S0288561.1:149121-160819 GCA_000966675.3 Picea glauca
GTTTACTAAAAATAATCCTAGTTTTAGGGATTAGGGTTTTGGTATCTATGGAATACCTAAAAGAATTGTATATATTTTATAATGAATGGTGAAATTCTATATAATGAATATAAGAAATGTTTTCCCAATTGAGGGTTTCTGGTATAATATCTCTGTGTACTATGTGAATGAGCCATTGATTAAATTATGTTTTGCTTAAGAATCTATATGCATTGCTTTACTTCACAGGTTTAAAACTTACATGTGGTATCCGAGCTCGTTTTTGTCTTCAGAGGGACACCATTTTTGTTGAGGGTTTGGCTCGATCTTGATAGATCAAGTTTATATTGGTTCTGTGATAAACCTGGGTTTAGTGGGAGATTTTGCAGTGGAGATTTGAGTATAGAAAGAGGAATGGCGAGCTCATATAGAATCTATACAGAGAAGTTCAATGGTAAAAACTTTGAGCTATGGAAGCTCAATATGGAAGACCTTCTTGTAGACAAAGAATAATGGATCTTTGTGGATCCTAGTACACAGCCTACTGGTACAACGTCTACTAGCACTCAGGCTACTGGTACACAACCTACTAGTACACAAACTACTAGTACACCAACTACTAGTATGTTGAAGGAATATGGAGAGAAGTTGGATAGAAGAGCAAGGAGTACTATTCAACTCTGCCTGGCAGATTCAGTTTTGTTGAATGTCTCGAGAGAATCTACAGCCAAGGAACTATGGGATAAGTTGGGTAATTTGTATCAATCAAAGTCCCTGGTAAACAAGTTGTTTCTTCGAAATAAGTTGTATCATATTAAGATGGAAGATGGATATTCTCTGATAGAACATCTAAATGCCTTTAATACTCTGGCAAGTCAACTTGGCTCTGTTAATATTACAATTACAGAAGAAGATAATTGTATTACTTTTTTATGTTCTTTCCCAGAATCTTGGGATAATCTGGTTGAAGAAATTTGTAGTACCACTCAATCTACATTGAAGTATGAGGATGTAGTTTCATCCTTGTTATCCAAAGAGATGAGGTGAAAAAGCATGGATAGTCATAGCATAGATGCTTTATTTGTAAGAGGTTGTACCCAAGACAAGAACCCTAGTAAGCCTTTGGAGTGGATATCTAAATCTACAGGTAGATCTAAGTCTCTAGGAATATCTTTGAGGAAATGCCAGAAGTGTGGTAAAACAGGGCATTATAAGAAATATTTCAAGTCTAAGAAGGTTGAAAAACCAAAGGTATATGATAGTACCTCTTCCACAGAGGCGAAAACCTCCACTGAAGAAGGAGGTGAAGTTTACCTGGCATCTACAAGTACACATGCAGAACGTGATGTATGGTTGATCAACTCAAGTGCATCATACCATATGACTCCTCATAGGGAGTGGTTCTCTGAATATGAAAAATATGACGGTGGTGATGTATTCCTAGGAGATGACTTGACAAAAAAAATCTTCCTAGGGAAGGGTTAAGTTTCTGCTAAAAGATGGAAGGATTAGAACACTTCCTGGGGTTCTGCACATTCCAAAACTATCCAGGAGCCTAATATCTGTAAGAAATATGGATGATGCAGGAGTGGATATTGTATTTGGAAATAACACTTGCAAGATGGTACGAGGGCCAATGGTGTTGATGAGGGGAGTTCAGTGTGGAACTCTGTACAAGTTTTTGGGAAGCACTTATACTAATGGGTGTAACAGTTATGTTGTCCTTGAGCAAACAAATAAAGAAGATAAGACCAATATCATCCCTGAAAAGAAGACCATGTTGTGGCATATTGGAGAAAAGGGCCTTCAAACACTACATGGTAAAGGCATGGTTAAAGGTATGTCTAATTGCACTCTGGATTTTAATTTCTGTGAACATTTCATATATGGTAAACGTAATCGAGTAAGATTCCCATCTGGTGCTACAAGAGAAAAGGGGATCTTAGAGTTGATCCACAGTGATGTGTTTGGACCTGTTCCTGTTCCATCCCTAGGTAAATCTGTGTATTATGCTTCATTCATAGATGATTTTTCAAGGAAAACATGGATTTATTTTCTTAGAAAGAAATCTGAGGTATTTGATAAATTTAAAGATTTTAAGGCTCTGGTAGAAAATCAGACAGAGAAGAAAATAAAGGTATTGAAAATAGATAATGGTGGAGAATTCTGCAGAAATGAATTCGAAGAATTCTGTAAGAAGTGTGTTATAGCAAGGAAAAATACTACTCCATACACTCCTCAGTAGAATGGAGTTACAGAAAGGATGAATAGGAAACTGATGGAAAAATCAAGGAGCATGCTCAGCGGTGTCGGGTTAGGACAAGAATTCTAGGTAGAGGCAGTGGGTACAACATGTTACCTAGTCAATCGATCACCTTCTTCAGCGTTGGATGATAAAACTCCACAGGATGTATGGTCTAGAAAGAAACCCTCTCTTCAACATCTTAGAGTGTTTGGTTGTGATGCTTATGTACATGTTCCAAAGGAAAATATAAGTAAGTTGGATAAAAAGGATGAAATGTGTATCTTTATTGGTTATAAAGATGGTGTGAAAGGTTACAAGCTTTAGAACCTAGAAACCAAGAAAACTGTTTACAGTCGAGATGTTGTTTTCAGAGAGGTAAAAGATGTGTCCAAATAGGAATTCTACTAACGCAAGATGAAACTGAGAAAATAGAGCTTGAGTTGGATGATGCAAAATATGAATCATCTGAAGAAGAGGAAGCAGAAGCAGAAGAAGAAGAACCTCATACCCCAATATTGAGGAGATCAGTGAGAGATAGAAGGAAACTAGAAAGGTATAGTCCAGCTGATTTTCGTTCCATTTTTTCTTTATCTATTACTGATGATGATACCAGAACTGTCAGGGAAGTAGTGAATTCAGAGGATAGTAAACTCTGGAAGAAGGCCATGGTTGAAGAAATGGATTCCTTGGATAAGAATGAGGCATGGGATATAGTTGAGTTTCCAGCTAGAAGAAAATATGTTGGTAGCAAATGGCTATTTAAAAAGAAGTTTAATTCACAAGGTAAAGTGGAGAAATACAAAGCTTGGTTAGTAGCAAAAGGTTACTCCCATGTTGAGGGAATTGACTTTGGTGAAATTTTTTCTCTTGTTTCTAAGTTAACTTCTATTAGATTTCTTTTATCTATTGCTGCTTCTTTTGATCTTGAAGTGGAACAGATGGATGCGAAGACAACAGTCCTACATGGGGATCTGGAAGAATAAATTTACATGAAGCAACTAGAAGGCTTTGTAGTGAAGGGAAAGAAAGAGTTGGTCTGTAAGCTAAAGAATTCATTATATGGTCTGAAGCAATCACCCAGAATGTGGTACCAAAAGTTTGACACATACATCCTTGGATTGGGATTTGTAAGAAGCAGGGATGATCATTGTGTATATTCCAAGAAGGTTGGTAATCACTTCATTTATGTAGTGTTGTATGTTGATGACATGTTGTTGGTAGGAAATAACATGGATGTTATCAAGGAGGTGAAATCACAACTATCCTCCAAATTGGACATGAAGGATCTCGGTGCTGCTAACTTCATTCTGGGAATGGATATTAAAAGAGATCATGCAAACAGGAAACTATGGTTGAATCAAAGAAAATATGTTGAGATGATATTGTAGAGGTTTAATATGCATGGAAGTAAACCGGTCAAGGTTCCTATTCCTTTAGGTGTAAAGTTATCTGCAGATCAGTGTCCCAAGACATAGGAAGAAGAAGAGGACATGTCCCATGTTCTGTATGCCAGTGCAGTTGGCAGTTTGATGTATGCAATGGTATGTACTAGACCGGACATTGCACATGCAGTGGGAGTTTTGAGTAGGTATATGTCAAAACCAGGGAAGGAGCACTGGACAACAGTAAAGAGGGTCTTTAGGTAACTTCGTGGCACTACCAGTTATGGATTGTGCTACCATGGAAGACCAGGATTGGACAGAGTGGTGGACATACATGGCTTTGTTGATGTAGACTGGGCTGGAGATCTGGATCACATAAGATCTACAAGTGGGTATGTGTTTAACCTATTTGGAGGAGCAATCAATTGGATGAGAAAAAGATGGGCTATAGTGGCACTCTCAACTACAAAAGTTGAATACATGCCAACCACTCATGCAAGCAAGGAAGTAGTATGGTTACAAAGATTGTGTTCAGGTATTGGGTTGGTACAAGAAGTAGTGAGATTAGATTTTGACAGTCAGAGTGCAATATTCTTGGCAAAGAACCCAACTTACCATTCGAAGACAAATCATATTGATGTACAATATCACTTTGTTAGAGACATGGTTGAGGAAAAGAAGGTGTTGCCATAAAATGTTGACGCTTTGAAGAATGTTGTAGATTCATTGAAAAAGTATGTGAACATAGAAAAATTCTCCTGGTGTAGAGTAACAATGGGCATTTATGCCCTGGATTATTGACTATATAATCCCCTAGACCCTTGGATGCAAAGAAAACAACAAGTGGGAGAATGTTGGGTATGTGTTATATTCTTTGCATGTGTGTGTGTGGGTGCCTTAGATATGAGAACTGCATCTGAAGATCCCTCGTACTAGTGCCCTGTCTGTGTCATGTGCACCAGGCGCTTTCCTAGGAGGGTCTCAGGGGGGGCAGGTATGCCTCTTCTGGTTATGCATAGCATTCGACACGTGGTGTAGCCCAGGGCAATGCCCCAAAATTTTCTTTTTTGGGAGGATTTTGCTATTTTTAGCGGTTTACTAAAAATAATCCTGGTTTTAGGGATTAGGGTTTTGGTATATACAAAATACCTAAAAGAATTGTATATATTGTATAGTGAATGGTGAAATTCGATATAATGAATATAAGAAAGGTTTTCTCGTTTGAGGGTTTCTGGTATATTATCTCTGTGTACTATGTGAATAAGCCATTGATTAAATTTTGTTTTTCTTAAGAATCTATATGCATTTCTTTACTTCAAAGGTTTAAAACTTACATCCACCCCTCACTCTTGGGTGACATGCCTCAAAAGTTATGTTTTTCATGGATTTGGAGAACTAGTGTTTTTCTCAGTTTGAAGCAATGCAACAATTGGATTTAGGGTTTCAATTTATGAAACCATGCCTCAGGAGAAGATGCATAATTTGGTCACGTATTCCATGCCTAAAAAATCTTGCAACATCTCACGGAACTCAAAAATGCTGCTCCATTATGGTTTTATGCCCAGAGAAGGAATTAGCCAAGAGTCCCCGTAATGGTTTGGGACATGAATTGCAAATGGGCATACAACAAAAAATGATAATTGGATTGAGGAACCATCATCTCCATTGGATTCCTGGCATAGGATTTCAACTAGATCACCCCTCACTCCCGGGATCCATGCCTCATATGTTGATGTTGCTTTACTCATTGATTTCAAGAATTAGTGTTTTGTTCAGTTTGAAGCAATGAAACATTTGGATTAAGGGGTCCAACTTATGAAAATGTCCCTCGTGAGAGGATTGATAATGTGGTCACCTAGTCCATGCCTAAAAAACATTGCAACATGTCATGAAACTCAAACATGCTGCTTCATTAGGCTCTTATGCCTTGAGGGGGAATTGGCCAAGAGTCCCCGAAAATGGTTTGTGATGCAACTTGCAACTTGGAATATAATGAAAATAGAGATTGAGATTGAGTAATCGTCATCTCCGTTGTATTTCTAGCATAATATTTCAGCTAGATCACTCCTCATGCCCGATTTCCATGCCTCGAAAGTTGATTTTTTCATCGATTTGGAGAACTAGTGTTTTTCTCAGTTTGAATCAATGCAACATTTGGATTTAGGTGTTCAATTTATGAAACCATGCCTCAAGAGAGGATGCATAATGTGGTCATGTACTCCATGCCTAAAAATCTTGCAACATCTCATAGAACTAAAAAATGTTGCCCCATTAGGTTTTTATGCCCTGAGAAGGAATTGGCCAAGAGTCCCCATAATGGTTTGGGATGCGACTTGTGACTAGGAATATAAAAATAAATGAGACTCATATTGAGGAATCATCACCTCCATTGGATTCATGGCATAGGATATCAGCTAGATCACCCCTCATTCCCTGGTCCCATGTCTCGAGACTTGTTTTTTTTTAATCGATTTGGAGAACTAAGGTTTTTCTCAGTAAGAAACAATGCAACATTTGGATTTAGGGGTCTAATTTTTGAAACCATGCATCATGAGAAGATGGAAAATGTGGTCACATATTCCATGCCTAAAAAAGCTTTCATCATCTCACGGAACTAAAAAATGTTGCTCCGTTAGGTTTTTATGCTATGAGGAGGAATTGGCCAAGAGTTCCTGCAATGGTTTGAGATGCCACTTGGAACTAGGCATAAAACGAAAAACAAGACTCATATTGAGGAATCATCGACTTTGATGTATTACTGGCATAGTATTTCAGCTAGAGCATCCCTCACTCCTGGGTGCCATGCCTCGAAAGTTGTTTTTTTCATCGATTTGGAGAACTAGTGTTTTTCTTAGTTTGAAGCAATGCAACATTTGGATTTAGGGGTCCAATTTATGAAACCATGCCTCAGGAGTGGATGCATAATCTGGTCATGTATTCCATTCCTAAAAAATCTTGCAACATCTCATAGAACTCAAAAATGATGATCCATTAGGTTTTTATGCCCTGAGAAGGAATTGGCCAAGAGTCCATGTAATGGTTTGGGATGTGACTTGCAGTTGGGAATATAGAGAAAACCAAGAATCAGATTGAGGAACCATCATCTATTTTGGATTCTGGTATATGGTTTCAACTAGATCATCCCTCACTCATGGGTCCCATGCCTCAGATGTTTCTTTATTGATTGATTTCGAGAATTAGTGTTTTTCTCAGTTTGAAGCAATGCAACATTTGGATAAAGGGGTCCAATTTATGAAAGTGTCCCACATGAGCGGATTAATATTGTGGTCACCTAGTCCATGACTAAAAATCCTTCCAACATCTCACGTATTAGAATCTGATGGATTACTAGGATAGGATTTCAGCTAGAGTATCCCTCACTCTCAGTTGCCATGCCTCAGATGTTGCTTTACTCATTCATTTCGAGAATTAGTGTTTTTCTCAATTTGAAGCAATGCAAAAATAGGATTAAGGGGTACAATTTATGAAACTGTCCCTCGTCATCGAATCAATAATGTGGTCACCTAGTCCATGCCTATAAAAACTTGTAGCATCTCACGAAAATCAAAAATATTGCTCAGTTAGGTTTTTATGCCCCGAGGAGGAATAGACCAAGAGTCCCTGAAATGGTTTGGGTTGCGAATTGAAACTCGACATATAATGAAAATTGAGACTCAGATTCAGGAACCTTCATCTCCTTTGGAGTCCTGGCATAGGATATTAGCTAGAGCACCCCTCACTCTCAAGTTCCATGCCTCAAAAGTTTATTTTTTCATCGATTTAAAAAACTAGTGTTTTGTTCAGTTTGAAGCAATGCAACATTTGTATTTAGGGGTAAAAAAAATGAAAGCATGCCTTGGGAGAATATGCATAATTTTGTTATGTATTTGATTCCTAAAACATATTGCAACATCTCATGAAACTCAAAAATGCTACTCCATTAGGTTTTTATGCCCTGAGAAGGTATTGTCCATGAGGCCTCGTAATGGTTTGGGATGCGACTTGCAACTAGGAATATAAATAAAACTGAGACTCATATTGAGGAACCTTCATTTCTGTTGGATTTATGGCATAGGATTTCAAGTAGATCACGCCTCACTCCCAGGTCCCATGCATCGGAAGTTTTTTTTTTCATCGATTTGGAGAACTTGGGTTTTTCTCAGTAAGAAGCAATGCAACATTTGGATTTAGGGGTCCAATTTATGAAACCATGACTTGAGAGAGGATGGAAAATATGGTCACCTAGTCCATGATAAAAAAATATTGAAACATGTCATGGAACTCAAAAATGATACTCCATTAGGTTTTATGCCCTGTGGAGGAATTGGCCAAGAGTTCCTGAAATGGTTTGGGATGAAACTTGCAAATGGGATTATCATGAAAAATAAGACTTGGATTTAGGAAAAGTCGTCTCCATTTGATTCTTGGAATAGGATTCAAAATAGAGCACCCCTCACTCCCAGGTCCAATGCATTGGAAGTTGTTTTTTTCATCGATTTTGAGAACTAGGGTTTTGCTTAGTAAGAAGCAATGCAACATTTTGATTTAGGGGTCCAATTTATGAAACCATGCCTCAGGAGTGGATGGAAAATGTGGTCACATATTTCATTCCTAAAAAATTTTGCAACATCTCATAGAATTCAAAAATGCTTCTTTGTTAGGTTTTTATGCCCTAAGGAGGAATTAGCCAAGAGTCCTTGAAATGGTTTGGGATGCAACTTGCAACTCGGAAAAAAATGAAAAGAGAGAGTCATATTGAGGAACCGTTGACTCCGATGGATTAATCATATAGGATTTCAAGTAGAGCACCCCTTACTCCTAGGTTTTATGCCTCAAAAGTTGGTTTACTCATTGATTATGAGAACTAGTGTTTTTCTTAGTTTGAAGCAATGCAACATTTGGATTATGTGGTCCAATTTATGAAATAATCCGTCGGGAGTGGATGGATAATGTGGTCATATATTCCATGGCTAAAAAAAATTGCA
The DNA here is from genome assembly GCA_000966675.3 of Picea glauca. NCBI lineage: Eukaryota > Viridiplantae > Streptophyta > Pinopsida > Pinales > Pinaceae > Picea > Picea glauca. The sequence continues at coordinate 157,713 of JZKD02S0288561.1, forward strand.
TCATATCACGAAACTCAAAAATGTTTCTCTGTTAGGATTGTATGCCCTAAGGAGGTACTGGCCAAGAGTCCCCGAAATGGTTTGGGATGCAACTTGCAACTAGGAATATCGTGAAAATTGAGAGTTAGTTTGATTAAATTTCATCTCCATTGGATTCATGGAATAGGATTTCATCTAGATCACCCCTCACTCCCATGTTTAATCCCTCAAAAGTTTTTTTTTTTCATCGATTTTGAGAACTAGGGATTTGCTCAGTGTGAAGCAATGCACCATTTGGATTTAGGGGTCGAATTTATAAAATCATGCCTTAGGATCAGATGGAAAATGTGGCCACATAATACATTCCTAAAAAATCTTGCAGAATCTCACAGAACTCAAAAATGTTTCTCCGTTAGGTTTTTATGCCCTAAGGAGGAATTGGCTAAGAGTCCTTGAAATGGTTTGGGATGCAATTTGCAATTGGGAATATAAATAAAAACGAGACTCAAATTGAGGAACCGTCTTCTTCTTTGGATTACCGACATAGGATTTCAGCGATATCACCCCTCACTCCCTGGTCCAATCCCCAAGATGTTGTTTTTTTCATCGATTTCAAGAACTAGTGTTTTGATCAGTTTGAAGCAATGCAACATTTCAATTTAGGGGTCCAATTTTTGAAACCATGCCTTGAGAGTGGATGGACAATGTGGTCACCTATTCCATGCCTAAAAAATCTTGTATCATCTCATGGAAATCAAAGATGATACTCTGTTAGGATTTTATTCCCTGAGGAGGAATTGGCCAAGAGTCCCCGAAATGGTTTGGGATGTGACTTGCAATTTGGCATAAAATGAAAACCGAGACTTATATTGAGTAACCATCCACTCCAATGGATTAATGGGATAGTTTTTCAGCTAGATAACCCCTCACTCTTGGGTGCCATGCCTCGTAAGTTTCTTTACTCATTGATTTCGAAAACTAGTGTTTTTCTTAGTTTGAAGCAATGCAACATTTGGATTAAGGGTTCCAATTTTTGAAACTGTGCCTTGGGAGAGGATGGACAATGTGGTCACCTTTTCCATGCCTAAACAATATTACAACATCTCACAAAACTCAAAAATGATACTTCGTTAGGTTTTTATTCCCTGAGAAGGAATTGACCAAGACTCCCCGAAATGGTTTGGGATGCGACTTGGAACTGGGCATATAATGAAAAAAGAGACTCACATTGATGAATCATCATCTCCGCTAGATTCCTAGTATATAATTTCATCTAGAGAACCCCTCACTCATAGGTCCAATCCCTCAGAAGTTGTTTATTTCATCAGTTTTGATAACTAGGGTTTTTCCCAGTTTGAAGCAATGCAACATTTGGATTTAGGGGTCCAATTTATGAAACCATGCCTCAAGAGAGGATGGAGAATGTTTTCACATATTCCATGCCTAAAAAATCTTGCATCATCCCATAGAACTAAAAAATTTTGCTTCGTTAGGTTTTTATGCCCTGAGGAGGAATTGGCCAAGAGTCCCCGAAATGCTTTGGGATGTGACTTGCGAATGGGAATATAATGAAAATCGAGACTCGGATTAAGGAACCGTCATCCATGTTTGATTCCTATAATTGGATTTAATATATATAACCCCTCTCTCTGGCGTCCATGTTGATCATTAGGGTTGTTTGTCATTGATGTCAACCCTTGAAGAAAGTACGATAAAGAATTCTGGTAGCACAAAGGTTTGGGTAATGGACCCAAGTTGTTTTTATGTATAATGGTTTTTGTTTTAATATATTTGAAGGTAATACTATTCAATATGTATAGTACATGTCATTCTATTTCCGGAGGTATGTGGAATTCCATATAACTTCTCACGGTTACAGAGTTATGGCCATGTGAAGTTGGAGAACCCTCATGAGTCATCTAGAATCCCCAGAAGGTCAAAGTAGTCAAAGTGGTTGCAAAGAAGAAATTATTTAAATAATAAAATGAAGTTATAATTGTACTATAAGTTAAAGTGGATACAAAATAAATTATTTAAATAATAAAGTTAATGGAGAAATTACTAAGTGGACAAGTGGTTAGAAGTGGGTTAGCCCTAAAATAAGGAAAGTGGTTTAAGATGGTTACAGGGTAAATAATAAAGTCAAGTGATGAGTGTACTATAAGTCAAAGTGGATACAAAATAAGTTTAATGGAGGAATTGCTAAGTGGAAAGGTGGCTAGAAGTGGGTTAGCCCTAAAATAAGGAAAGTGGTTTAAGATAGTTAGAAGGTAACCCCTTCAGGAAGCTACATAAAAGTATAAATAAGAGGCAAGGGTCTCTCATTTAATCACACTTGAGAATATTGAATATCTACAAGTGAATGAGGTAAGAAAAGGATATCTAAGCTGAATTTCATAGGGAAGGTGAAGTAAATAAGGCCGAAATTCAAGGGAGGATAAATTCTTTTGATGATGCTTTCTAAGGTATGTTATTTACAGGTCATCTCACCATTTTCGCAATAATATTTTTCCTAGAATGATTCAGACCACAAAATTGGGAGGCCATTGAGGAAACATACCCAAGTAGCTATGATAAAAATTTCATCTTGTGGATCGTTGTATTTTTGGAGTTACACTCTGTGAAAAGTAGGGTTTGTGGTTAGTCCCGAAACTAGTCTAAAACAAGTGTTTTGGATAAAAACGTCATAAATTCTGCATAACATATCCAAATTTAGTAAGACAAAATGTATTGGTTAGAGTACATTCAATAATATTTTTGTACCATTTTCAGATCTATACAGAAACCATTCCGTGCGGGGAATTCTCTACATGTTAGATCTCTAGAATAAGATAAAGTTCAACAAGGTATGTCATTTTTGCTATAACTCCTTTTCTGGGAGGTTCCAAGAAGTGAAATCTCGATAAATTGTAGAAAAGACAATGAAGAAACTTTTGTAGTATTTTTAAACCTTTATTCATTACAGGTACATAGTTATGATTATTACAAATCAGGGTTGTTGACTAATCCAAAAAGTCACGTGAGACTAAAGTAAAGTTTGATGAAAATGCTAGTCTCTTGTTGTTAAAGTTAAGGAAGGTTTGCAGGTATGTGATCATATACACCAGGTCTATTACAGAGTTACAAAT
>JZKD02S0288561.1:160869-206681 GCA_000966675.3 Picea glauca
ACATCTTGATGAGTCATAGTTGATGAGTAGTTGATGCATGATTGGTACATACTTGGTACATGGTTGGAGGCACTTATTAGTAGTATTGTTGACACATGGTTTATGGATGATGTAGCATACTTTTCTTGGTATATTATTAGAAACACATATTGATCTTGGTGATGGTTATGAGTTGTTGTGTTATGATTGGTTGATGCACATCTTGGTGATATTGTGCATATGGTTGAGAGTTTTCTTGGTGATTGATATTGGTGATTAGATTTTATTTCATTGATAAGATTGATGAGACAAGTTTTTGTGATAGGTTGTTTGGATGGGTTATTATAAAAGGTTATTTGTATAGGTTTGGTGCATGGTTGATGCACTTGTTTATGGTACAGGTTGAGGTACAAATTGATGTATGGTACATGTTGGGATAGGTTATTGGTACATGTTACGAGTTTTTTGGTGCAGGTTGACTGGTATAGTTTTACAACAATATATCTCACAACGATAGTGTGACAGTGGTTTCATCATTCTACTTATATTTCAGGGTAGTTAGATGGGGCAAGGATAGGTGGTTGTAGCCACCTTCTGGTTGTAGTCGGATAACATAGGGGGTTGTATCCCCCTTCTAGTTGTAGCCAGAGAATTGGGGAGTTGGAGCTTCCCTCAGGTTGTAGCCTGAGAAAATAGGGGGTTGGATCCTCATTCTAGTTGTAGCTGGAAACAAAGGAAGTTGATGCTTCCAATGAATGTAATTCTTAAAGACATATAAGAAAAAACATTTTGTGGTTTTCTCCCGCTTTGGGTTTCCACGTAAAAACATTGGTGTACTATGTATGCGTATGATTTATCTTTTGTTAATTGTTTATTTATTGATATAACACTTTCAATTTATGGTTAAATGGATTAAATTCCTTTATTACTGATTCACCACCCCTCTCAGTAATCCAACAATTGGTATCAGGGTCGGTTCCTTTAGGAAACAATTTAACCACTTGAAGGAGATCATGGATTATTATGAGAATGGAGTACCACTATTTAATGGTCAAAATGGTTTAAAGTATGGATAAGAAAACACAAAGAACATGTGAACAAAGACTAGGTCCCAGAGATCACAATATTGGCAATAAAACAAGATGAAGAAAATTCTACATAGAAAACAAAATATGTTAGATACATAAACGTTTGGAAAATAAATGAAAGAAAATAAGGATAGGTAAATAAGGAACATGTTCAAGAGATTGTACTTTCAGGAATTTTAGTGAAATATGAATCCACAGACATAAAGAAAGAAGTTAGAGCTTAGAGAGATGATGAATATATCATTGAAGATGATGATGAATACAAATCAGAGAAGGAATTATTTTGATCCATCTGACTTAGATACTCCCAGGTAATATAAATATTAGACAGGGGGAGTCTATGCGATAGCTATGATAGACCAAAGAACAATCCTTCAAGAAACTTTTAGAGTTTGAGTAGATAGATCTAGAGAAGTCAATTAGCAGAAGTACAATCAATTGTAGTAGTGAAGACTTCATGATAATATAGTGATAAATGGGTCAACATTACGAAAATTTGTGCAGTAGAGTCTTGGAAAGTATGGACAGAGATGGTTTCATAAGAACACTTAGTAGGTTTGGACAGATATATGATAGTGGACGAGAGCATGGATTCATATATTGGTTTAGAGACAAAGGAACATTATCATAATGGATGATAATTACAAAAGAAATGGATCGAACAATGTTAATGGATTCCAAATTGACAGATATTGTTTTGACACGTGCAGTGCATACAACAGTTCACATTCAAAACAAAGTAATTCTCATAAACAACAATGAAAAAACTCGCTACGAGCCATGGAAAAGAAGACCAACAAATGTGAAGAACTTCAGAGTATTTGGAAGCTAATGCTACACCAAAAGAGAAGATGGAAGAATGGGAAAGTTTGACTCTTGTGTGGAAAAATGAGTACTTGTTGGTTACTCAAGTACAAGGAAAGAATAAAAGTGTTACAGTCTGAGGTTGAACAAAGTTTTGGAAAACATCATTGTAACAATTGATGAAACATGGGGATGAGAATTAAAGGAAGAAGAAAATGAATCAATGGAACAACTTTATGAAGAAGAAGCATAAGATAAAGTAGAAGTAGAAGAGGAAGATGAAGAAGATAAGAAAGAAGTAGAAGAGAAAGTTCAACAAGTGCCTCCAAATACACCTAGAAAACGAGTACATAAGAATCATCCTTCAGATCAGATTATCGGAAATAAGGATGCAGGAGTTGAGACTAGAAGAAGAATTTGTTCACTAGAACAACTGCACCTAGCACTCTTATGTACGATTGAACCAAACAGTTTTGAAGAGGCCATCAAGGAATTATTCTGGAATAAGTCCATGAATGAAGAATTGTATCAAATAGAGAAGAATAACACTTGGGAATTGGTTCGAAAACCAAGGAATAAGAACATGATTGGCACAAAGTGGGTTTTCAAAAATAAATTGAATGAATATGGACATGTTACAAGGAACAAAGCTATATTGGTATGTAAAGGATACACACAAGTTAAAGGAATCAAATTTGAAGAGACATTTTCCCCAATTTCCAGAATGGAAGCAATCTGATTTCTCTTAGATTATGCATGCTCCAAGAATATTAAGGTGTATCAAATGGAAATGAAATTAAATTTTCTGAACAAGGAACTTGAAAAAGAAGTCTACATTGAACTACCATAAGGATTTTAATTTTCAGAGAAGGCAGATTATGTGTGCAAATTAAAGAATGCCTTGTATGGTATAAAACAATCTCCTAGAGCTTGGTACTCTAGACTAGATAAATATCTACAACAAATAAGATTTAGAAAAGGAAGTGCAAACAACAACCTCTACATCAAGGTAACTCAAGATAGTATTTATTAATTGAATATTATGTTGATGATATTATTTTTGGTAGAAATGATGATAGGTTGAGCCAAAAATTTTCAAAGGATATGCAGAATGAATTTGAAATTTCATTATGCAAAGAACTATTCTTGTTTTTGGGTCTCCAGATACGTCAAAGAAACCAAGAATTTTTTATTTCTCAAACTAAGTATATCAGAGAAATTCTAAAGAGGTTCGAAATGGAACATTGAAAACCAGTTACCACTCCTATGCAAACCAGTGGCAAGTTGAGCAAACATGATGATTCAAAGTATACAGACCAGAGGCAATTCAGGTCAATTATTGATATCTTACTATATGTGACAACATCCAGACTAGATGTAATGCAGGAAGTTGGACAGGTGGAATGATTTCAAGCAGCACCAAAGGAATCACATGTCTTAGAAGTGAAGAGGATTTTTAGATATCTCAAAGGAACATAAGATTTTGTATTATGGTATCCACAAGGAAAGAATCTATCACTTATTTCGTACACAGATGCAGATTGGGCAGGTTGCATTGATGATCGACAAAGCACCAGTGGAGTATCATTCTACTTGGGTGAGTGTTTAGTGTCTTGGATAAGAAAGAAACAATCATCAATATATTTATCTACAACCGAAGTAGAGTATATTGCAGCAGTAGGATGTTGTACACAAGTTATATGGATGAAACAAAATTTGACATATATACAGGTTGAGTATGATGAGCCCATTCCAATGTATTGTGATAATACAAGAGCCATTAATATCTCAAAGAACCTAATGATGCATTCCAAGACGAAGCACATTCCAATCAAGTATCACTTTCTACGGGAACAAGTTGCAGATAAGAACATCAGAATTGAATATGTGGGAACAAAAGAACAAGTGGCAGACATGTTTACAATACCAATTCCACGGGAAGCCTTTAAGTATCTTCGCCAGAGACTCAGATTAATTTCTACTCCAAAATGAATTCTCTTGAATTATTATATTATATGTCTTATATTTACACGAGGAAGCACTATAAAGAGGACATTTTAGGTTGGGAGATCAGTTTCAGGAACAGTTGAGTCAGGGGGAGCAACACCGGATGGAAAGATACCTTTGCCATTGATGACAAAGGGGGAGATATTTATCATATGCAAAGGTAAATGATTAGAGAAAGAGCATAGTGGCATGGTTCCAGTGGGAGAGATGGTCACAGGGGGATCATGCATGATATGAATTTAGTATTGCATCATAGTGTTTCCATCAATGCTAAAGGGATATATTGTTGATTATTTTGGTTGGTTTTCATTGATGTCAACCCTTGAAGAAACTATGGTAACGAATTCCAGTAGCACAAAGGTTTGGGTAATGGACCCAAGTTTTTATATGTATAATGTTACAAGTTTTAATATATTTGAAGGAAATAGTATTCTATATGGACAGTACATGTCATTCCATTTTCGGTGGTATGTGGAACATCACATAACTCCTCATGGTTAGATATTTATGGCCATGTGAAGATGGACAAACCTCATGAGTCAACTAGAAGCCCCAAAAGGTCAAAGTAGTCAAAGTGGTTGTAAAGAAAAATTGATTTAAATAATCAAGTGAAGTGATGAGTGCACTATAACTCAAAGTGGATACAAAAGAAATTATTTAAATAATAAATTTAATGGAAAAATTACTAAGTGGACAAGTGGTTAGAAGTGGGTTAGCCCTAAAATAAGGAAAGTGGTTTAAGATGGTTAGAAGGTAAATAATAAAGTGAAGGGATGGGTGTACTATAAGTCAAAGTGGATACATAATAATTTTAATGGAGAAATTAATAAGTGGACAAGTGGTTAGAAGTGGGTTAGCCCTAAAATAAGGGAAGTGGTTTAAGATGGTTAGAAGCTAACCCCTTGAGGAAGCTACATAAAAGTATAAATAAGAGGCAAGGGTATATCATTTAATCACATTTGAGAATATTGAATATCTACAAGTGAATGAGGTAAAAAAAGGATATCTAAGCCAAATTTCAGAGGGAAGGTGAAGTAAAGAAGGCCAAAATTCAAGGGAGGATAAATTCTTTTGATGATGCTTTCCAAGGTATGTTATTTACAGGTCATCTCACCATTTTCGCAATAAAAATTTTTGTAGAATGATTCATACCAAAAAATCGGAAGGATATTGAGGAAACATACCCAAGTAGCTATGAAAAAAATTTCATCTTGTGGATCATTTTATTTTTGGAGTTACACTCTGTGAAAAATAAGGTTTGTGGTTAGTCCTGAAACTAGTCTAAAACAAGTGTTTTGGATAAAAACCTCATAAATTCTTCATAAAAGATCCAAATTCAGTAAGACCAAATGTATTGGTTGGAGTAAAGTAATTAGTATGTTGTGTACCATTTTCAGATCTATACAGAAAATATTCCGTGTGGAGAATTTTCTACAAGTTCGATCTCTAGAATAAGACAAAATTCAGCAAGGTATGTCATTTTTTCTATAACTCCTTTTCTGGGAGGTTCCAAGAAGTGAAACCTGGAGAAATTGCAGAAAATACATTGAAGAAAATTGTGTAGTATTTTAAACCGTTATTCATTACAGGTACATAGTTATTACTTTTGTAAGTTAGGGTTGTTGACTAATCCAAAACTAGTCATGTGAGACTGAAGTAAAGTTTGATGAAAATGCTAGTCTCTTGTTGTTAAAGTTAAGGAAGGTTTGGAGGTATGTGATCATATACACCAGGTCTATTATAGATTTACAAATCATATTTGGATGATGAAATTGATGAGGGATTTTGGTTGAGGTACATATTGGGTACATGGTTGAGACAAGTAGTTGATGAGTTGGGACATACATGAGGTGTATAGTTGATGATGTTGGTACATCTTGATCTGTCATAATTGATAAGTAGTTGATGCATGATTGGTACATACTTGGTACATTCTTGGAGACACTTGTTAGTACTATTGTTGACACATGGTTTATGGATGATGTAGAATACTTGTCTTGTTATATTATTAGAAGCACATATGGATCTTGGTGGTAATTATGAGTTGTTGTGTTATGCTTGGTTGATGCACATCTTGGTGATATTGTGCATATGGTTGAGAGTTTTCTTAGTGATTGATCTTGGTGAGTAGATCTGATTCGGTTGATAAGATTGATGAGACTGGTTGTTGTGATAGGTTTTTTGGGCAAGTTATTGTAACATGTTATTTGTACAGGTTTGGTGCATGGTTGGTGCACTTGTTTATGGTACAGGTTGAAGTACATGTTGATGTATGGTAAATGTTGGCACAGGTTATTGGTACAAGTTGTTATAGGTTATTTTGTGTAGGTTGATTGGTACAAGTTTAGATCAGTATATCTCACAGTGATAGTGTAACAATGGTTCCATCATTCTACTTATATTTCAGGGTGGTTGGATGAGGTGGGAACAGGTGGTTGTAGCCACCTTCTGGTTGTAAACAGAGAACATAGGGGGTTGTAGCCTCCTTCTGGTTGTAGCCAGAGAATTGGGGAGTTGGAGCTTCCCTCTGGTTATAGCCTAAGAAAATAGGGGGTTGGATCCTCCTTCCAGTTTCAGCTGCAAAACAAAGGAAGTTGGTGCTTCCAATGAATGTAATTCTTAAAGACATATAAAAAAAAACATTACATGGTTTTCTCTCGCTTGGGTTTCCACGTAAAAACACTGGTGTATTGTGTATGTGTATGATTGCTCATTTGTTCATTGTTTATTTACTCTGCAACTATTGGATGATAAAGCTACATTGATATAACAATTTCATTTTATGGTTAAAAGGATTAAGTTTCTCTAATACCAATTCACCCCCCCTCTCAGTAATCCAACAATCCAATCCCCCAGAAGTTGTTTTTTTCGTCGATTTCAAGAAATAATGTTTTAATCAGTTTGAAGGAATGAAACATTTGGATTTAGGGGTCCAATTTATGAAACCATGCCTCTGGACCAGATGGACAATTTGGTCACCTAGTCCATACCTAAAAAAGCTTGCAACATTCCATAGAACTCAAAAATGTTGCGACGTTAGGATTTTATGCCCCGAGGAGGAATTGGACAAGAGTCCTCGAAATGGCTTAGGATGCGACTTGAAACTGGGAATAAAACAAAAACCGAGGCTTGTATTGAGAAACCGTTGACTTTGATGTATTACTAGGATATGATTTTAGTTAGAGCACCCCTCACTCCCAGGTGCCATGCCTCGGAAGTCGTTTTACTCATTTATTTTGAGAACTAGTGTTTTGCTCAGTTTTAAGCAATGCATCATTTGGATTAAGGGGGCCAATTTGTGAAATCATTCCTCAAGAGTGGATGGAAAATGTGGTAACCCAGTCCATTCCTAAGGAATCTTGCAGCATCTCACGGAACTCAAAAATGCTACTTTGTTAGGTTTTTAGGCCTTGAGGAGGAATTGGCTAAGAGCCCGCGAAATGGTTTGGGATGCAACTTGCAACTAGGAATATAAAAAAAATTGATACTTGGATTGAGTAAAGGTCATCTCTGTTGAATTCTTGGCATAGGATTTCAGCTAGAGCACCCCTCATTCCCAGGTCCAATCCCTTGGAAGTTTTTTTTTCATCGATTTTGAGAACTAGGGTTTTTCTCAGTAAGAAGCATTGCACCATTCGGATTTAGGGGTCTAATTTATGAAACCATGCCTCAGGATAGGATGGAAAATGTGGTCACATATTCCATGCCTAAAAAATCTTGCAGCATCCAATGAAATGAAAAACTTCTTCTCCATTAGGTTTTTATGCCCCGACAAGGAATTGGCCAAGAGCCCCTGAAATGGTTTAAGATGTGACTTGAAACTGGGCATAAAATGAAAACTGAGACTTGGATTGAGGAACCATAAACTATGATGGATTATTGGGATAGGATTTCAGCTAGAGAACCCCTCACTCCTGGGTGCCATGCCTTGGAAGTTGGTTTATTCATTGATTTTGAGAACTAGTTTTTTTCTCAGTTTGAAGCAATGCAACATTTGGTTTAAGGGGTCCAATTTATGAAACCATCCCTCGGGAGTGGATGGATAATGTGGTAACCCATTACATGACTAAAACATATTGCAACATCTCATAGAACTCAAAAATGATGCTTAGTTAGGATTTTATGCCACGAGGAGGAATTGGCCAAGAGTCCCCGAAATGGTTTGACATGTGGTTTGTAACTGGGAATATAATGAAAAATGAGACTCAGATTGAGTAGCCTTTGTCTGCATTCAATTTATGGAATAGTATTTCAGCTAGGGAACATCTCACTCATGGGTCCAATCCCTTGGAAGTTATTTTTTTCATCGATTTTGAGAACTAGGGTTTTTCTCAGTAAGAAGCAATGCAACATTTGGATTTAGGGGTGAAATTTATGAAACAATGCCTTGGTAGTGGATGGAAAATGTGGTCACCTAGTGCATTCCTAAACAATCTTTCATCATCTCACATAACTCAAAAATGCAACTCTGTTAGGTTTTTATTCCCTGAGGAGGAATTGGCCAAGAGTCCTTGAAATGGTTTGGGATTTTACTTGCAGCTGGGAATAAAATGAAATCCAAGACTTGGATTGAGGAACAATAGAATCCGATGGACTACTAGGATAATATTTTATCTAGATCACCCCTCACTCCCGCATGCCATGCCTCAGAAGTTGCTTTACCCATTGATTTTGAGAACTAGTGTTTTTCTCGGTTTGAAGCAATCCAACATTTGGATTAAGGGGTCCAATGTATGAGACTGTCCCTTGGGAGAGGATGGATAATTTGGTCACTTATTCCATGCCTAAAAAATATTGAAACATCTCATAGAACTAAAAAATGATGCTCTATTAGGATTTTATTCCCCGAGGAGGAATTGACCAAGAATCCCCAAAATGGTTTGGGATGTGACTTGCAATTGGGCATATAACAAATACTGAGAATCAGATTGAGGAACCATTGTCTATGTTGGATTCCTGGCATTATATTTTAGCTAGAGAACCCCTCACTCCCAGGTCCAATCCCTCAAAATTTGTTTTTTTCATCAATTTTGAGAACTAGGATTTTGCTCAGTTTGAAGCAATGTAACATTTGTGTTTCTTTTGTGTAGTAAAGGTCAGGAGGAGTAGTGGGTCATGGAACATGATGAGAACCCTTTGGGATTCATCATTGTCTTCACTTTTATTTTTCTTTAGAAAGATGAATAAGTCATCTATGTATGTGCTGATGGTGTTGATATTGTACCAAGTCTGCACTTCCTGCCAAATGTCCTTGGTAGTCAAGATAGAATGCAATGGGTTTATCTCAGTCTCAAATTTGAGAACATGTGACATAAAACATGTTTGGTGACATGACATAGTACCAAATTATTTGGATGACATAATTATTTTTCTCACCATAGGTGTTGTGCCACAAGGGTACTTGACAACATAGAAGACACAATTGACTTTCTGTGTGACCAACTATTAGAAAAAGAGATCATTTGTACAAGCTCATGGTATATGGCATCCTTTGATGTTGAATCATGGATCGTAAATTACTTATAATTTAATGGGAGATCCATCATGAAATAATTAGAATATGCTCAATCTTACGACATTTATCAAGGAACTAGGAACCTATCTTGTATAGATGAAATGTTTTTACACCTAGTAGTTGTGCTACAACTGTTAGAAAAATGGATAGTGTAAAAAACCTGACCCCTAAGTACCCTTTACGGGGATGGGGAATAAAATTTTTTCTTTCTAAAATCCGCTTGAATCATCTCTCTGAGATGATTCATCCTCTTCTACTCACTCATAGATTTATAATGAATGTTACCAGACTCTAATCTGACCTCTGGTTTATGAGTTATGGCTTCCCTAAGTCCTTCAGAGGTTCATTGGTTGAGGGCCACATGGTGCCCACGTGGGTCCATCTCGTTCATACCATTTCTAGGTTCCTACCTCCCGTAGGGAAGTTCCATCCGTCATCCAAAGAAACGATGAGACTTAATCCTCATCTAACACACATGCTAGGGGAGAATTCAATGTTCGATGACTCAACACTAAACCTCCCTTTTCGTTTCTGCATGCATGTCCTCTGGAGCACCGAATTTCCGAACTCTTGAAGGAGCCTAGAAACCATCCACATGGCTTCAGGTTTTGGGCCTTTCAACTTACCCATGACATGACATCCCAAACTCCTGGATTCCTAAATTTGTGAACTCCCGAAGGAGCCCATAATACCTCCACGTGGCTCTAGCCTTCAGGAATTTCAACTTACTCACAACACTGCATCCCAAACCCTCGGAGTCCCAAAGTCCCAGACTCTTGAAGGGTCCACTCTCGCATGTGGTGACATAACATATGCAAAGGTAAGTACAGGTGGGTCTCAAATACTCCTCCCACCAAATGAAACAAGTGGTAAGTGCCAACAGTGATATGCGACAGGGAAGAGATGACACATGTCCCCTTTAGTGGATGACATGTGTCTCATGTTAATGGGCACATAGGGTCTATGAGACATACGATTCTAGGTAACATGTGGCATGTCATTCGTGGGTTCACGTCACCCTGGATGATGTGACTGCGCCACATCACTCCAGAATGAGAGCCTTCCAAGCCCTTCAATCTCATGGTCAAGGTGTCTCCACATAACCACTGTATCGATAGCCTCTGATACTTCGTAACTTCAACGTTCAGGGAATCCATGGTGTGACTTCATATTTACTCCCAAAGTGCTCATTGTCGAGATGATCATGGTATATATCTAACAGTCAAGGGAGATCCCTATATATATGGTCCTTGTTACTTCACAGCTCTAGCTTTCAGGAGTTTCGACTTCATGGCCTCTCCACTCTTCCGAAGAAAGACTCCGCCGAAGTATCGTACATGAGTCCCTCCATAGTTTTATCATATGATTAAGAGGGGCTCATAATGGACTCTCCAGATCCATGGCTCTCATCACTTCATGAATTCAACGTTCAAGGAGTTTGATGCTATATCATCTTCATTCTCCCAGAGTGGGACTTTTTTGAAGTTACCTCGATGTGGATCCAATGACCAAGGGGGATCATGAATACTCTCAACTTGGTGATTCACATTACTTCACAATAACTTAATGGATAAAGGTTTAACGATGGGGCAAGTCTATCTGTCCTGGATAGGAAAACCGCCAGGTGCTAGTCAACCTTGTGGGTAACTACAACCATCAGTTTCCTTTAGCTGGTTTATAAATGGTAGGGCCGAAACACTATAAAGCTCCTAACTCCTGGAATTCATCCAAGTGGATATTGGTGGCCACCTACCTATTCCAACTAGCTCCTCTTGTCAGTTTTTAGTTCAACACGTTGTTTTGTACTTCTTTGTAATTGTGGGTTCTACAGTTTTAGGGATGTCTGAAGCCATACACATCTTCCAGGTGGATACTGATGGCCTCTCACCTAATACAAATGGATTATTTTGTATGTTTTCATTTCATCACATCTTGATGTACTTCCAGGGCCATTTTGGAGCCCTAAACAGTGGTTTTTTGGCTCACCATAGTCAAACTATAGACAGAGTCAGAGTTTGACAATGTAATTTGTAGTTCTCTAAAATACATTTCCAACGGGATATCACACACCTAAAACATAGGCTGTATAAAACATTTACGACCCCAAGAAGTTGAGGTACAAACTTACCCATAGGGGCCCACATGAATTTTGGCGTTTCACCTCCTAGGGTTAGGTTTCTGGATGTATAGGGTTTTGGAAATCATGAGTAATATCAAAATGGCCTCTGGAGCCTCATTGAAATCATCTGCTCAGATGTATGTGTGTAGCAGCCACATGTCTTTTCAGAGAGAGCTACCACCATTCGAGAAAGTGTTTTAGCTCTACAGTTTTACAGTTTATACATATTTCAATAGAAGATATTGTTCACTAGATATATGTGTTGTTATTCATATCTCTGTGTTTATTGTATTTAGTCTGTTAATAAACTCGTTCCGATCCTAAATCTAGATCAGTGGTATCAGAGTGGTCTTCTCTTCATTTATTTTTCTTCATGCATGTCCTCGAAAATATATGGGTACAAGAAGTTGGGACTTGAACCAATCGAGTTGTTGCAATATCAGTCGCGCCAAGCTCGAAAACAACCCATGGGAGATGAAAATAAATATGATGGAGTAGGAGATCCTTTTAAACTGTTTCTCGAGGAAGATCCTACATGACAAAAGAATGAAATGATGGACAACTTTGCATATATTTTTCAACGACTGCCCACACGAGAAGCATATTCATCAAGATACCATGCAACCCCCTTCAAGGTACGTGTAAATTTTGATATTCCATTATTTGAAGGATTGATAGATGCGAATGTTGTAGATAAATGGTTGAATCTACTCGAAGGGTATTTTTCGGTCCATAATTTTTCCGATAGGGAAAATATTACTTTTTCACTCCTTAAGGCCATCCCCCATGTTAAGGGCTGGTCGGACACTTACTCTGAGCAAAGGGCCATAGAAGAATCTGCAATATTTGTGGTTTCCCCTACATGGGATTCCTTCTGGAGTGCCATTGAAGAACAATACTACCCTTTTGGAAGCTACGAGGACAAATACACCAAATGAGGCACCCTGCATCAAGAAAGGACATGACAGTACCATATTTCACCAATATTTTCCATACCTTGCACATGAAGTTGGGTATCAAAGACTCTGAATGACATCTATTTCTTAAATAGCCCAACTATTTGCTTAGATACATTCAAACATAAATGGAGTTTATGGACGTGGCCTCGTTGGGTATGAATTATAGATATGATGTCAAGATCAAGCATAAATTTAAGTAGAAGAGGAGAGAGTTTGGATATGCAAACTCCTCACAGCTGAAGCAGGGAAAAGGCAGCCCCAACCCACACAGAAAGAGATAGAGAAAAGATATCCACTCTCAGGACAACTAGTCCACACTGCAACACAAGAAGGGAAATGAGAAGATGAAGAAGGACATGGGAAAATGGTGTGAATACCATAAAATCCCTTGGAACAACACTGAATAATGTTGCTCCAAGAATTCACTCGTGGCCGAGATAAAGGATTCTGAGTCAAGGGCTGATTCTGATTCTGAATCGAATCCAAAAGGAGGGAAGCGCATTATTGATGTTGAACCCAGTTCCATTTTCGCTACCACCAAAGTCCATTCAAGCGAACCAGAAGAACTAGATGAAGGGGAAGACCTCTTTCACTCACAAATGTGGGTAAAGGGGGCTCCACTTGATTTCATTATCAATAGTGGTAGTCATAAGAACCTCATATTAGAAAATTTCCTCAAGCGGTCAAACCTACCAAAGAAACCACACCTGGATCCCTACACCATCAGCTGCCTTCACCAAGGAAGAGATCTTTGTGTCAGCCAATAATGTCGTCTTCCCTACGACATCAAACCCTTGAAAGATGAGGTATTGTGTGATATTTATTCCCTTGAAGTTTGTGATGTTATTTTAGGACAACCATATTTGTGTAAGTGTCATGATGTGTATGAGTCTATACCTCGTAGTGTTATTGTTACTTTTTGTATAAAATTGTACATGATACCAAAGGTAGTGCCTCCTACCACTATTTCTTTAATCTCTAATAACAAATGAAGTAAGGTCATTTCACAAACTAGGAATTTCATCTTCTTTGTGATATGTGCTCACAGTAAGTAGAAGGTCACCACCACATTCGTTGCCTCTACATAGGTCCTCTCTTTGCAACAGACGCAAGTGGATGGGATTGTGGAAAAGTATAGATACATCTTCTCCTCACCAACCGGGGTACCGACGCACTGCCAAGTCAGGCATCGCTCGCTGATGGAAAATGAAGAAATCAAGCATCACATCCAAGATATTCTTCAAAAGGGGCACATCAAAACCAACTCCTCCCCTTACGAAATCCTAATGGTATTGGTGCAGAAGGATGATAGGACCTGGTACCCAATTCCTAGGATTGATGACCTTCTTGAATAACTTAAGGGGGGAAATTTCTTCAACAAGATTGACCTAAAGTCTGGCTACCACCAGGGTCCCATCAAATAAACTGATGTATGGAAGACACCTTAAAAATCTAATGAGGGTACCTTTGAATGGTTGGTCATGCCCTTTGGCCTAACAAATGCACTAGCCACTTTCATGAGGTTGATGGATGATGTATTGAGACCCTTCACCAATGCTTTTGTGGTGGTATATTTGGATGACAACCACATCTTCAATAGAACTTGGGAGGAGAACTTGTGACATATTCAACAAGTTTTGAGAACTTTGAGGCAACAAAAGCTATATGCCAACTTGGAAAAATGTTCCTTTGGAATGAACATGGTCCAATACTTGGGATACTTTGTTGATGAGAATGGAGTACATGTTGATCCCACTAATATCCAAGTCATCCGTGACTAGCCATCCCCAAACAAACTAACCGAGCTTTGCATCTTCTTCGGAATGGCCAATTTCTACCGACGGATCATGTTGGGATTTTTCCATATTGCATGGGCCCTCAACCACATGACCAAGGGTGGTGGAAGGGAAAACTTCATATTGGGGATGGAACAAAAATGAGAATTTGATGATCTGAAGCATCGCTTGTGCTCAGCTCCAGTACTCTCCTTTCTTGATCTGCAACAACCGTTCGATATTGATACTAATGCATCTGACTATGTTGTAGGTGTAGTTCTTACTCAACATTGTCATCCAATGTCATATCATAGTTAGACACTCTTAGATGCTGTCTGGAAATACTCCACCTATGAAAAGAAAATGTAGTCCATTGTAAAATCCCGTCGTCAATGGAAACATTACATTAGGGGAAAAGAGACGATCACCCACACTGATCACAAGCCTCTATAGTTCATACAGACATAGGGGAAGTTGCAGAACAACCTCCATAAGAAGTGGTCCACCTACCTACAATAGTTCCAATTCAACATCAACTATAAGATAGGGAGAAAAAATCGTGTCACTGACTGACTCAGTTGACCTCTTGTAGTTTCACTCACCACTGTGCTCCATTCTTATGGACATGAGGCATATGAGTGGACCCAACTTTATCAACAAGATCCAGACTTCACAATAACCTATCAGCTCTTGGGTATAGGGGCAACTGTCACTGATTTTCACATTCAAGATGGGTTGTTATGCCGTCTCGACCATCTTTGTGTTCCTACAAGAGAGCATGCAAAGATGATTTGGGAAGCCCACTACAATCACATGGCATGCCATTTTGGCATGGAGAAAACTATGGCCATTCTCCAGAAACATTTTCATTGGCCAAAAAATTGACAGGGCGTCAATAAGTATATCAGATATTGCAATACCTTTTCCATTTCCAAGCTAGACATCAAGAAGAAAGGCTTATAAACCCCTATTCCTCATCGTGAGATGCCTTGGGAATCCATCTCTATGGATTACATGTCTGGCCTTCCATCCACCAAGCAAGGAAATGATTGTGTATTGGTGGTCGTTGATTGGTTTTCTAATAGTTCCATCCTCACAGCCAACAAGAAGAACATCACAATGGAAGATACTGCCAAGAACTTCTTAGAACATGTGTGGGTCTATTTTTGGGTACCACAAACCATCATGTCCAATCGGGACAATAGGTTCCTCAACACATTTTGTTCGATTCTCTGGTCACTGTTGGACATCAAGCTCACTAAACCCTTCACTTTCCACCCCTAATAAGATGGCCAAACAAAGGTCATCAATCAAATGATTGTGCACATCTTGCACATGTACAACTCTAAGAATCCACATACGTGGGATGAGATTCTCCTCTATGTTAATCACAATTACAAAAGGGCTCTCCATAGCTCCATCGGCCATAGCCCATTTTAGGTGGGACTAGGATTCCAACCCTTGTGCCCCATTGATGTTGCACTACCTCTAGTAACCACATAGACATACTCTTTCCATGTTTAGTCTAATACCAACAAAGCCACCAGATTCATTGAGTGAATTCATCACATCCTACAATAGGTCCAAGAGATTTTTTAGCAAGCCAATGCTAAGTACAAGCAACACCATGATCAACACAGGGTACCGCACTAGTTTCAGGTTGGAGACAAGGTCTGGTTACACTTGCAAAAGGAAAATCTTACAGGGCCCCATAGGAATCTCCACCCACTTTGCTATGGGCCTTACACCATAACCAAGGCTGTGGGTAACAATTCTTTTGAGATCACATTCCACCATTCCTTGGATTGCACCTAGTGTTCAATGTGGATCTCCTTCAGCCATATTTTCTACCATTATTGGACACCTCATAGATCATAGAACAAATGAAACCAATAGAGCTCAACCCTGCCTGCATGGAATAGGCATCCACTGATCAGATATTGGACACACAGGTTAAGGGAAATCACCAGTAGAGGAGCCAACTTTATCAGGTTGTCAAGGTAGGGAAACTCCTACACCAAGGAAAGTGGCTCACCTAGGGACAAATCCAACAAAATTTTCCTCACCTGATGGGCGAATTTAACATAAGGGAGACCATTGCTTCCTAAGGGTGGAGGATTGATCTAGGTGGATATTGGTGGCCACCCACCTATTCCAACTATCTCCTCTTGTTAGTTTTTAGTTCAACACGTTCTTTGGTACTTCTTTGTAATTGTGGGTTCTACACTTATGGGGATGTTTCAATCCATACACATATTCTATGTGGATACTGGTGGCCTCTCACCTAATCCAATTGGCTTATTTTGTATGTTTTCATGTCAACACATCTTGTTATACTTCCAAGGCTATTTTGGAGCCCTAAACAATGTTTTTTTGGCTCGCCACAGTCAAACTGCAGACAGAGACAGATTTTGATGAAATAATGTTTATTTCTATGAAAGACCTTTCCAACATGCTATCACGTGCCTAAAACATATTTCGTATGCAAAAGCTACGACCCTGGGAAGTTGAGGTACCAACTTACCCATAGGGACCGACATGACTTTTGGAGTTTCACCTCCTAGGGTTAGGTTTTTTTATTTCTAGGGTTTTGGAATTCATGAGTAATATCAAAAATGCCTCTTGAGCTTCATTGTAATCAATTTTCTAAAATGGATGTGTGTAGCAGCCACATCTCTTCTCAGAGATAAATACCAACATCCGAGCAAGTGTTTCATTTTTTCATTTTTAGAGTTTCAACCTATTTCATTTATTCAATAGAAGATATTTTTCACTGGATATATATGTTTTTCTTCATATCTCTGTGTTTATTATATTTATACTATTAATCATTTCATTCCGCTCCTAAATCTGGATCAGGAGTTCCAAAGCCAGAAAGTATTAGCTCCTTTTTGTCCTAGCGTAGGGTTTCCAGACCTTGGTCCCATGGGTCCTTTGAAAAGCCTTGTGGGCTAGGCGCTAATTCCTTTAGTCATAAATGGGTTAAGGACATGGGAATGATCCCTCGTTCATATGATGAAGAGTTTGAAGGAGGCACTCTCCTTCCACAATATTTGAACTTGGGATTCCTGCGAGGGTAGGTTCTAGAGATCGATAATACTTAAACATTTCAATAAATTCTACCTCGTCCCTCTTGTAGGCTTATGTCCCTTGACTCTTTAACCTCTAAACTGAGGAAATCATACGACCATTCAAAATCATTATTTCACAAGGAGATAATACATATGTATACATTAATCATTCCATAAATAACTCATTCATATATATATATATATATATATATATATATATATATATATATATATATATTCAATCATCATTTCCATTTCAATATATAGAGTATGAATATACTTATCAGAGTATGGATATTCCATACCATGAAGTGACCACTGAAAGGGGTGCCTATTTTCACCCAACCATAGACACAACCACTCCGGATGGATTTACCATTGGCCACCCCCAAGCTAGACCGTGATTCTCTGAGAGAGACTCTTTCTTCTTGTTCAATGACATCCAAGGAAGGATGTTAGTCTTCTCCTCCCACAAGATCTTGGCAACTAATTTTCTCTATACCAAGCAAGGAGGTCTGCATGAGTACTTCCAAATTCACTCATCAGCCTCGTTTATCAGCGTATTATGAAAACCCTTCCCATAGCTTATTGTTCCTAGAATGATCTTATTACCCAGTTCTTTATTGAACTAGATAGTTGTAACCGCTCTTTTTCTCTTCTTGATATTTCTCTTTCAACTCTGTTGTCCTCGCTTATCTTCTTGCTCACTCTATTTTCTATGCCCACCAATTACCTCTTTCTTACCTTCCTTGTGAAGGTTGCATGGGTTCGAATCCCTAGCTCATGGTCAGGTATGGAAGTATTTCAGGTGGGTACTATGCCCCATCTCCTCATTAACTCCTGAGGAGGATTCTTCCAGCTACCACTCCGACTGGTAATTAAGTTCTAGGTCAGAGAGTTGTTCTAGGTATGAGCCATTAATTCCCATAATGTACTAGTTTTGTGGGGGGTCATCTCAACCATTTCTGGTTCCCCTCACCATATCTCTCATAAAATCCATGGTCTATCTTGGAAAAACCCCCTTTCAACAATTATGCAACACTTATCCATTTTCTATTAATAAAAAAAAACACATACATTAACCCTTTATACAAGGGCTCATCAAATCAAACATTCACACATATCTAGTTTTCCATAGTCTCTTGGCTAGTTATAGTTATATTTACAATTTGGGGGAAACATGGGTATCACAATCCCCTCCCCCTTAAAGGAACATAGTCCTCATTGTTGTATCGATCAATGTGATTTGTATGTACAAAAGTAAACAAAAATGGATATGCATGTGGCATGCCATCCTCCCTTTCCCATGTAGCCTGATATGAGCCAAAGTGTTTCCATTGCACCTTGACCTATGAAATGGTTCTATTCCTGAGTGGGGTCTCCTTCCTATCTATTATGCATTGATATTCTAGCAGGAATTATCCCTCTAGTTCCACCTGAATCACATACCAGTTAATAATATGATTAGAATAATGTATATATTTATTTAATAATGAAACATGGAAAACATCATATGCCTTCACTATGGGAGGGAGTGCTAGATTATAGGAAATAGGTCCCACTCTATCCAAAATTTCAAAGGGTCCAAAATACCGAGGTGCCAGCTTGGTGCAAGATCCCATCCTCAAGGAAATTTTCCTAGGTCTAACTCAGAGATACACATGATCGCCTGTTTTGAACTCTCTAGGATTCCTCTTTCTTTCTGCATATCATTTCTGTCTATCCTGAGCTATTTTAAGATTATTCTTTTTTTGGATTACTTTTTGTTCCATTTCTTTCAACATTCTTGGCCCGATTGTAATTCTATCCACTAGATTATCCCAGCTGATTGGAATCTTTCACTGTCTACCATAGAGGGCCTCGAAAGGGATCATCTTCAATGACTCTTGATAGCCATTATTGTAGGAAAAATATACCAGTGCTAGGTAGTCTTCCCACTTCTTAGGTTGATGCATCACATGTATCCTTAACATGTCCTCCAATACATGGTTTACCCTCTCTATCTATCCATCATTTTGAGGGTGATAGGTTGTGCTAAATATCAATTCAGTTTTGAAACCATCGAATAAAGATTTCCAAAATCTTGAAGTAAATTTTCTACCTCTGTCAGATATGATCTCCTTAGGCATGCCATGCAACCTAAATATTTCTTTCATGAAAGTACTAGAAATATTTATTTCCTTTCAAGTTGACTTGATGGGAATGAAGTGAGAAAACTTGCTCAATTTTTCCACCACTACCATGATGGAATCATTCTATTTGGCCGATTTTGTTAATCCTGTGATGAAATCCATGGAAATGGTTTCCCATTTCCATTCTAGGATTGGTAGGGGATGCAACATCCCTACTGGATGTCGGTGGTATGCTTTAACTTAATGAAATTCTAGACATTTATCTAAGTAATCCTCTATGTCCTTCTTTAGTCTCGACCAATAAAACAATTTCCTAGTGGTTATGATCATCTTATAATAACTAGGATGACCAGTATATGGTATTTTGTGTAGTTAATCCATCATGAACCTCTTCAAGTCATCGTAATTCGGAATATACAACCTACCTTTGTAAGTTAGTGGGCCATCATTGTGGGCCATCATTCAACAATTCATATCCTTCATAATTCATCCCTGTGGGCTCTTGTCCTAAGTACGGATTTACAGTCTTGAAAAATGCATCTGTTTCTTGTGCACTCTTAACTCTTACCCTGAATGTTTTTTCACAGGTGCTTACAACTTCCAGGTGAATTAATTTCACACTTCTGTTAAGGGCATCATCCACCCTATTTTATTTTCCTTTGATATGTTTGATTTAAAAATAAAACTCACTAAGGAGAGCCATCCATCTAGCTTGTCTAGCATTAACTTTTGGTTGATCAAACAGTTACCTCGACCCACAATGATCTGTCATCAACACAAATATTCTAACCAAGAATTAATTCTTCCACATTTTTAAACCATGCACTATGGTTGCCAATTCTAGATCATGGGTCATATAATTGATTTCATTCTCATTCAATTTTCTGGATTCGTAGCAAATTACATGTTCTTCTTGCATAGGGAATCCTCTAATTCCTTCCTTGTAGGAATTTGTACACACAAGGAATTCCTTGTTTGTGTCTACAATATTCAACACAGGTACGTTGGTTAGAAGGAATTTCAGTTCTTGAAATCTCTCTTCACAGTCTGATGTCCAAAGGAATTTAACTCCCTTTTTCTTAAGGGAAGTGATTAAGAAACCAATCTTGGAAAATCCTTTTATGAACATCCTATAGTATCCTGCCAGGCCCATAAATGATATGATATCATATATATCCTTTGGGGTAGGCCAATCCATAATGGATTTTATCTTGTTAGGATCGATTGCCACCCCTTCTTCACAAATAACATGGCCTAAGTAATGGGCTTGTTTCTGGAAAAAGTCACACTTACTAAACTTAGCATAGAGATGATGTTCTCTTAGTACCTGAAGCACTAACTTGAGATGATCTTCATGCTCTTCCCTATTCTTAGAATATATTAGGATATCATCAATGAAAACCAATACAAATTTGTCTAAGAATTTTTTGAGTACATTATTCATTAAGCACATAAAAGTGGTTGTTGCATTGGTTAGCCTGAATGACAGCACCACAAATTCATAGTGACCATACTTTGTCCTAAAGGTTTTTTTGTGGATGTGTTCATCCTTAATTCAGACCTGATGGTATCCAGACCTCAAGTCAATATTGGAGAAAATTGTAGAACCCCTTAATTAGTCAAACAGGTCATCGATCCTTGGAAAGGGATACTTATTCTTTATGGTCATCTTATTGCGTTGCCTATAGTCTATGCACAACTGAAGTGTGTTATCATTCTTTTTCACAAACAAAGATGGTTCTTCCCATGGAAACACACTAGGACATATGCATCATTTGTCCATCATTTCCTTTAGTTGTAGTTTGAGCTCAACTAGCTATGGTGTACTCATTCTATAGGGTGTTCTAGACATTGGCATCGCTCTTAGTTCAAGTTCTATTGAAAATTCGATGTCTCTTCTTGGAGGTAGACATGGTACCTCTTCTCGGAACACATATTTATACTCTCTTAATATGGGATGGTCCTATAGGCTTAGTTTTTCATCCTCAATAGAGTCCAACACCTGTATTTCATACAAAGGACATCCTTTTCGGCAATACTTATCCACTTGAAGGGATGATACTTGTCTCACTGAGACAAGATTTTGAATCCCTTGTAGGGTTACCTTTCCAAAGTTTTTTTTTTAACAATCCAACTTGGTTTTATTGGAAGCCAACTAGTCCATGTCAATCAATAGGTCATAATATCCTAAAGGGATTATGTTTAAGGTAGCTTGGGTGGGTGATTCACTCATAAGGAATTGACATGCTGGTATAAAATCTATCACTTTTCTCTTGGTTCTAGTGGCTAGTTGTACCAACCACGATTTAACATGTTAACTTATTGCTATTTACATTTCTCAATAGTGTGAGGGGAAACATAACTCAAATTGGAACTAGGGTCAATTAAAATGGAAACTAGATGGTTGTAAATCATACCTTCCATATCCACCATTGAAGATTGGTGGTCAGATTGTCTATTATCCAAGGCTGCATAAATTTGTGGTATGATTCTATCCACATCATTGACTATGGTACCCTCTTGGATGTTGTAGACCCTCTTATTGTTCAATTTCTTATATGGGAAGTCCCTCAACATATGTTCTTGTTCACAACCCCAACATTTCAAGGGTTATCTCTTTGTGTTATTAGTCTTACCTAGGGCTCCTCCAAAGGGTTTATTTCCACTCTGGGAGGGGAAATTTTGTTGGTATACACTTTTAGCAGGAAGGCCCATCTTAGAACCTTTCCCATATCTCTTGAATCTTGAGGGCTTAAACCCCTTCTTCTTGAATCCCATAGTGATTTTCTTCTTCCAGTCCTCCTAAGATTCTGTCTTATTCTTGAACTTCTCATAACAATAACTCACCTTCCAAATAGTATCTTCTAAGGTATTTGGCTCATCAAATTCGATTCTGTCTCAGAAGGACCGAGGCGGTACATTAATAAACCATTGAATATTTACCTTTTCATGTTTGATGTAGGGAACATACCTTATCAACTCAAGGAATTTATTGGTATATTCCTCTATGGTGAGCTGCCCCAACTTGAGTTCATAGAACTCCTTGGTCTTCCCATCAAAGTATTTCTCTGACATGTACATTTTCTTGAATTGTTTCTCAAATTGTTTCCATGACAAGTCCTTCTCATGGATTCTTTTGACATTCCGAAGGTCTTCCCACCAAATTGAGGCCTTTCCATTCAAGTTAAAAATGGTTATTCGAACCTTTAAATTTTCTGAGTATTCATGGAATCTGAAGTACTTATTCAAGATGAGAAACCGAACTTATACCTTTTCCCCCTTCTTAATTTATCCATCGAAAGTGGGTGGTATGGATTTCTTGAACTCTTCATGTTCATGACCCTTGGAATGTTTCCTTTTCTTTCCTCTCTTCTGGGAATGCGAACTAGTTTTTCTACTAGAAGATTCCTTGGATTCTTCTGATGAGTGACCCTTGGCTCCATGTTGGGCCT
Source organism: Picea glauca (assembly GCA_000966675.3). Lineage (NCBI taxonomy): Eukaryota > Viridiplantae > Streptophyta > Pinopsida > Pinales > Pinaceae > Picea > Picea glauca. The sequence goes on from JZKD02S0288561.1 coordinate 183,771, forward strand.
GGTTTGAGGTGATCCTCCTTGTTTGGCCACTTTCAAGGCCATTCTTTCGTATCTTAGGTGGACTCTAGGTTTTATTCATATGATGTATGCCCACATGACTAGTCGTTGGCCCATGCTGCAACTACCTTTGTATATATGATAAGATTTGTAGTAGGACTGCACTTATTTTAGTTTTCTTTTCCTATTATTTTATTAGCCTCTCATTGTCAGCCTTACAACTCTATAATTTTTCCATGAGGCTTCTTACAGTTTCAGCCAAATCTTGAGGGGTTTCCACCGCCCTCCTTTCATCAAATTCTTCCTCTCCATTGTGGGAGATATCCCCAAATTCATGGTGTGTCACCATCCTTTATATTGTAGTTTTCCCGCGGTCCACAGGCTATTCAAGTGCTAATAAAACATTCCTTGTTAGTTAATAAGCAACACATAGTTCAAATTTTTCAAAACATATGCAACAACATAAATTTTCATTCCTTCCTTTAGTAGAGATTTAGTTAATCCTCTTAAGAATGGGTAAGATAGGATGAAACCCCTAAACGTTCTTTGAAAAAGTTTTTTTTTTTTTAAGTGACTCGTTCATGAGCCCAAGTAGGCTAAGTGTTGTAACCATGTTATGGTACCAATTTGTAACACACCCGACCCCTAAGTACCCTCTCTGGTGATGGAGCATCAAAATGTTTCTTACTCAAATCCTCTCGAATAATATCTCTGATATTATTCATCCTCTTCTGCAGGATCGTAGCTTTGTAACGGCTATTACCAAGCTCCAATCTAACCTCTAGTTTAGAAGTTATGACTTCTTGAAGTCCTTTGGGTGCTCATTGGTTGAGGTCCATGTGGCACCCACGTGGGTTCGTCTCATTCATACCATTTCCATGTTCCTACATTCCTCAAGGAAGGTCCATCCTCCATCCAAACCAACGACAAGACTTAATCCTCAAGTAACACATAGCCTAGGGGAGAATTTGACATTCGGCATTGAACATCCCTTTTATTTTTTGCACGCATGTCCTTTGGAGCCCTAAATTCTCGAACTCTTGAAGGAGCCCAAATTCCCTCCGCGTGTCTATGGAATTTGGGAATTTGAAATTACCCACGACATGACATCGCAAACCCCCAGAGTCCTGAATTCTCGAACTCCTGAAGGAGCCCATAATTCCTCAATGTGGCTCTCGCCTTAAGGCCTTTCATGACTTACTCATGATATTGCATCCAAAACCCCCAGAGTTATGAAGTCCTAGACTCCTGAAGGGTCCACTCTCACACGTGGTGATGTAATAGATGCGAAGGAAAATACATGTGGGTCCCACATACTCCTCCCACCAAATGGACCAAGCAGTAGGAGGCAAGTGTGATACATGACAGGAAAGAGATGAAACGTGGCCCCTTCAGTGGGTGACACATGTCTCATGTTAATGGGTATGTAGGGTCTACGAGACGTATGCTTTCAGGTGACATGTGGCACGTTGTTCATGGGTCCACGTCACCATGGATGACATCACTACGCCAAATCACTCAGACCTGATAGCCTTCTAAGCCCTTCAATCTTGCAATCAAGGTGTGTCCATGTAACCACTAGATCAACGACCTGTATTACTTCATAAATTCGATGTTCGGGGAATCTGTGGTGTCACTTCCTCCTTAATCCTGAAGTGGTCAGTGCTAGGATGACCATGGTATAGATCTAATGGTCAGGGGAGATCCCGAAGGATCCATAAATATACGGTCCTCATTACTTCAAAGCTCTGACCTTCAGGAGTTTCGACATCATAGCCGCTCCTCTCTCTTGAAGTAGGAATCCCCTAAAGTATCGTACAAAGGTCCCTCCATGGTTTGATAAGATGGTTAATAGAGTTCCTAACAGACTCCCAAATCCATGGCTCTCATCACTTCATGACTTCGGGGTTTGGGTAGTTTGATTCTATATCATGTTCATTCTCCCAGACTAGGACTTTGCCAAAGTTACCTTGGCATGGATCCAATTGCCAAGGGGGCTCCAAAATACTATCAAATTAGTGGTTGGTTTTACTTCACGATAACTGAATGGATAGAGGTTTAACGGTGGGGAAAGTCTATCTATCTCAGATAGGGAAACCACCAGGCACCAGTAAACCTTATGGGTAACCACAACCATCAATTTTGTTCGACTGGTTTATAAATGATAGGGTTGAAACACTCTGGAGCTCTGAACTCCTTGAGTTCCAAAACCAGAAAAGCTTAGCTCCTTTCAGGCATAGTGTAGGGTTCCTAGACCTTGGTCCCATGGGTCCTTTGAAAACACCTGTAGGCTACATGCTAATTCATTTATTTGTAAATGGGTTAAGGAAATGGGCATGAGCCCTCGATCATACCGTGAAGAGTTTGAAGGAGGCACCCTCCTTCCATAGGGTTTGAACTTGGGATTCCCGTGAGGGTAGAAGACGACCATTCAAAATCATGAGTTCACAGGGAGATAATACATATGTCTACCTTAATCATTCCATATAGAAATTATTCATAGAAAGACTAATATATATATATATTCAATCATCATTTCCATTTCAATATACAGAGTATGAAGATACTTATCAGAAACCGGAAACTGTGAAGCGACTGCTGAAAGGGGTGCATGTTTACACCCAACCATAGGCACAACCACTCCTAACGAATTTACCACTGGACACCCCTGAGCTAGACCATGTTGCTTTGAGAGAGACTCTTTCTTCTTGCTGAATGACAACCAAGGACGAATGTTACTCTCCTCCCCCCACAGGATCTTGGAAACTGATTTTATCTATACCAATCAAGGAGGTTTGAATGATTACTTCCACAGTCACTCATCAGCCTCATTTATCATCTTGTAACAAAAAACCCTACCCACATATTCATGTGCCCAGAATGATATTATTACCCAGTTCTTTCTCGAACCAGAGAGTTGTAACCACTCTTTTTCTCTTCTCGATATTTCTCTTTCAACTTTGGTCTCCTCAGAGATATTCTTGCATGCTCTCTTTTCTCTTCCCGAAAATAAACTCTTCATTTCCTTACTCAACAATTTTGCATGGGTTCGAATACCCAGATCATGGTCAGGTCTGGAAGTCTTGCAGATGGGTACTCTACCCCATATCCTCATTAACTCTTGAGGAGGATTCTTCTAGCTACAACTCTGACTGGTAATTCATTTCTGGTTCAGAGAACTATTCTTGTTGTGAGCCATTAATTCCTATAATATACGGGTTTTGTGGGGGGTCATCTCAACCATTTGTAGTTCCCTTCACCATCTCTCTCATAGAATCCATGGTCTATCTAAAAAAACCTCCCTTTCAATAGTTATGCAACACTTATCCCTTTTCTATTAATAACATAAAATACATACATTGACCCTTTATACAAGGGCTCATCATATCAAACATTCACACATATCTAGTCTTCCATTGTCTCTTGGCCAGTTATAGTTATATTTACAAGTTGGGGGAAACATGGGTGTTATAGGTGGTGACATTAACAACCCTAGGCGCTCAATTTAGATAAAAGCAGTAACATATATGCAGTATGAAGAAATCTCAATAAGACTCTTAGTATCTCCTATTGGAAATAATAATATGAGGAACTTACACTCTCCAAACTGTGTCTAATATGTACATATAAAAAACATGTTCAATGTTTCTTATGGTGGGTCAAACCTATCATCATTTTACCTATCATATGTGCTAGTAAAGTGCATGATTAGGTGTTGGTTTATGGGCTAGGATATGTTTATCTCAATGTTTATCCCATAGTGGGGAACTTCATTTGGGGAAACAAGAAAAAATTGACTCAAGGGTGAGTGCACAATTGTGGAACAAGCTTGTTGGTCCCTTCATTTTCATGGATTACATGTTGGTACATACTAAACATACAAATAAATTTGAGTTGCATCACACATAATGAAGACCGTAAATTCAATAAAGAGTATCATAGATGGTCGTAGCCATGGAAAATGATTTTATGCATGAATTTAGGTGGCTAAAGAAGTAGAGTGGTGTAAGGTGGCTAAATAGACTTGCGGAAGCTTACATAAGTCCGTTATCATGCTTGGTTTCGATTTTATTCCCCCGAACCAAATTGGCAAGATGTCCCTAAATGGCTTGAGGAGGCGAGTTGAAAATCACGATAAAAATCAAACTGAGACTTCGATGCATGAATTGTTAGTTGCAATGGATTTGAAGCACCGGGTTTTGCTAGTGTCCCCCCTACCCTGTCATTTTGTCGACTGGAAAACCATTTTTTGGAGTATGTCCAACACTAGGGTTTTGGTCAATGAGGCATAATGCAATTTCTGAAGATGAGGTCGATTTTCAAGAACACTCTGTTGGGTATTTTTGACTTGTGTAATTGTGTGGGCCTTGACCAAACATACTTGCGGGAGCTGACACAACTCTATTATGTTGGTTGTTTTTGATTTTATGACCCCAAACCAAATTGACCACATGTCCCTAAATGGCTTGAGGAGGCAATTTGCAACTTGCGATAAAACTCAAACCAGGAATCAATTGCATAAACCATTCATTGCATTGGATTCAAAGCACCGGGTTTCAACAAGTGGGGCCCCCACACTATCATTTTGTCAACCAGAAAACCATTTGTTGGGGTATCTCCGACACTAGGGTTTTTGTCAATGAGGAATATTGCAATTTCTAAAAATGAGGTCGATTTTCAAGAACACTCTTTCAGGTATTTTTGTCTAGTGTACTCGCATGGGCCTTGGCCAAACAAACTTGCGAGAGATTACATAACTCTGTTATGTTGCTCGATTTGGACTTTATGCCACAAGACCAAATTGGTCACATGTCCTTGAATGGATTGTGGAGGCGAGTGACAACTATCGATAAATATGGCATGAATTTATGTGGATAAAGAAGTAGAGTGGTTTAAGGTTGCTAAATAGACTTGTGGGAGCTTACGAAAGCCCGTTATGCTACTCATTTTGGATTTTATGCCCCCGGACCAAATTGGCCACATATCCCATAATGACTTGAGGAGGAGAGATGCAACTTGTGATAAAACTTAAAATGAGACTCAGATGCACAAATCATCATCTGCATTGGATTTAGAGCACCGAGTTTCAGCTAGTGGGGCCTCTACGCTATCATTCTATCAACCGAAAAACCATTTGTTGGAGTATCTTTGACATTAGGGTTTTGGTCAATGAGGCATAGTGCAATTTCTAAAGATGAGGTCGATTTTCAAGAACACTATGTTGGGAATTTTCGGCTAGTGTAGTTGCATGGGCCTTGTCCAAAAATACTTTTGGGAGCTTACAAAACTCTGTTATGCTGCTCAATTTGGATTTTATGGCCCCAGGCAAAATTGACCACATGTCCTTGAATGGATTGAGGAGGTGAGTTGCAACTATCGATAAAACTCATACTGGGACTCAGATGCATGAACTGTCATTTGCATTGGATCTGAAGAACTTGCTTTCAACTATTGGGGCTTCTACATTATCATTCTATCGACCGAAAAACAATTTGTTGGAGTATCTCCAACAATACGGTTTTGGTCAATGAGGCATAGTGCAATTTCTGAAGATGAAGTCAATTTTCAAGAACACTGTGTCAGGTATTTTTGGATAGTGTAGTCATGTGGGTCTTGGCCAAATAGACTTGCGAGATCTTACGAAAGTTTGTTATGCTACACGGTTTGGATTTTATGCCACCAGACCAAATTGACCACATGTCCCTAAATGGCTTGAGGAGGCAAGTTGCAACTCGCACGAAAAATCAAACCGGTACTCAGATGCACAAATAATCAGTTGGATTAGATTAAGAGAACTTGGTTTCAACTAGTGGCCCCCCTATGCTATCATTTCGTTGACTGAAAAACCATTTTTTGGAGTATCTCCAACACTAGGTTTTTGGTCAATGAGGCATAGTGTAATTTTTGAAGATGAGGTCGATTTTCAAGAACACTCTGTCGGGCATTTGTTTCTAGTGTAGTCGCATGGGCCTTGGACAAATAGACTCGTGGGAGATTAAAAAACTCCATTATGCTTCTTGGTTTGGAGTTTATGCCCCTGTACCAAATTGGCCACATGTCCTTGAATGGATTGAGGAGGTGAGTTGCAGCTATCGATAAAACTGAAACTGGGACTCGAATGCATGAACCATCAATTGCATTGGATGTGGAGCACCGGGTTTTAGCTATTGGGGCTCTTATGCTATCATTCCGTCGACTGGAAAACCATTTGTTGGAGTATCTCCAACACTAGGGTTTTGGTGCAATTTTTGAAGAGGAGGTTGATTTTCAAGAACACTGTGTCGGGTCTTTTTGCATATTGTAGTCATGTGGGCCTTGGCCAAACATACTTGCGGGAGCTTACATAAGTCTGTTATCCTACTCGGTTTGGATTTTATGCCCATGGAACAAATTGACCACACGTCCCTAAATGGCTTGAGGAGGCAAGTTACAACTCGCGATAAAACTCAAACCGGGACTCAAATGCACGAACCATCAGTTGCATTGGATTAAGAGCACTGATTTTCAGCTAGTGGGGCCCCTACGCTATCATTATGTCGACCGTAAAACCATTTGTTAGAGTATCTCTGGAACTAGGGTTTTGGTCAATGAGGCATAGTGCAATTTCTGAAGGTGAGGTCGATTTTCAACACTCTGTCGGGGGTTTTTGGCTGTGGTATTGGTATTGGTGTGCTATTGGGATTAGTATTGGTATGGTATTGAGATTGGTATTGGTATGGTATGGTATTGTATTGGTATTGGTATTGGTATGGTATTGGTATGGTATTGGTATCCATATCATTGCCAATGCATACCATTGTTGTATGCTATGGTATTGGTATGCAATGGTATTGTATTAGTATTGGTATTGGAAATGTTATTGGTATGGCAATGGCAATGGTATTGGTATGCATATCATTGTCAATGCATACCATTGCAATGCAATGATATGCAATATTGGTATTGGTATTGGTATGCAATCATATGGTATTGGTATTGGAAATGGTATTGGCATGGTATGGTATGGTATTGGCAATGGTATTGGTATTGGTATTGGTATTGGTATGGTATGGTATGGTATTGAAAACGGTATTGGTATTGGTATTGGTATGCATATCATTGCCAATACATACCATTTCCATGCAAAGGTATTGGTATTGGTATGCAATGGTACAATATTCATATGGTATTGGTATTGTTATTGGTATGCAATGATATGGTATTGGTATTGGTATTGGTATTGGTATTGGTAATGGTACTAGTATGTTATTGGTATAGTATGGTATGGTATTGCATTAGTATGGTATTGGTATGGTACAATATGGTATTGGTATTGGTATTGGTATTGGTATGGCATGGTATGGCATGGTATTGGTATTGGTATTGGTATGCAATGGTATTGGTATTGGTATGCAATGGTATTGGTTGTATTGGTATGAAATGATATTGGTATTGGTATTGACAATGCATATTGGTATTGGTTTTTGTATGGTATTAGTATTGGTATTGGTATGTTATGGACCTATGGTATGATATTGGTATTGGTATTGGTATGCAATGGTAATGGTATTGGTATTGGTATGAAATGGTATTAGCCGTATTGGTATGAAATGGTATTGGCAATGGTATTGGTATTGGTATTGGCAAGGCATAAGGGTATTGCCAATGCATATTGGTATTGGTTTTGGTATGGCATTGGCAAAGGTATTTGTATTGGTCTTGACAAGGCATAAGGGTATTGACAATGCATATTGGTATTGGTATTGGTATGGTATTGGTATGCATATCATTGATAATACATACCATCGTCGTGCAATGGTATTGTTATGCATTGATATTGGTACGCAATGATATGGTATTGGTATGGTAGCGGTAGTGGTATTGTTATTGGTATTCAATGGTATGGTATTGGTATTGGTATTAGTATTGGTATGTTATTGGTATGGTATGGTATGGTATTGTATTAGTATGGTATTGGTATGGTATGGTATGGTATTGGTATTGGTATGGTGTGGTGTGGTATGTTATTGGTATTGGTATTGGTATGCAATGGTATTGGTTGTATTGGTATGCAATGGTATTGGAAATTGTATTGGTATTGGTATTGGAAAGGCATAAGGGTATTGGCAATGCATATTGGAATTGGTTTTGGTATTGGTATTGGTAATGGTGATGCATATTGGTATTGGTATTGGAAATGCATATTGGTATTGGTATGGTATTGGTATGGTATAGTATTTGTATGGTATTGGTACTACTATGGTATTGGTATGGTATTGGTATTGGTATTGGTATGGTGTTGGTATGCATATCATTGCCAATGCATACCATGCAATGGTATTAGTATTGGTATGCAATGGTACGATATTGGTATGATATTGTTATTATTATTGGTATGCAATGGTATGGTATTGGTATTGGTATGCTATTGGTATGGTATTGTATGGCACTGTATTAGTGTGGTATTGGTATGGAATGGTATGGTATGGTATTGGTTTTGGTATTGGTATGGTATTGGTATTGGTATTGGTATTGGTATGCAATGGTTTTGGTATGAAATGGTATTGGCTGTATTGGTATGCAATGGTATTGGTATTGGTATTGGCAAGGCATAAGGGTATAGTAAATGAATATTGGTATTGGTTTTGGTACGACACTGGTATTGGTATTGGTATGAAATGGTATTGGCCATATTGGTATGCAATAGTATTGGTATTGGTATTGGCAAGGCATAAGGGTATTGGAAATGAATATTGGTATTGTTTTTGGTATTGTATTGGTATGGTATCAGTATTAGTATGGAATTGGTATGCATATCATTTCCAATGCATACCATTTTCATGCAATGGTAGTGGTATTGGTATGCATATCATTTCCAATGCATACCATTTTCATGCAATGGTATGCAATGGTATTGGTATTGGTACGCAATGGTATGGTATTGGTATGGTAGTGGTATTTGTATTGTTATTGGTATTAAATGGTATGGTATTGGTATTGGTATGGTATGGTATTTTATTAGTATGGTATTGGTATGGTATTGGTATTGGTATTGGTATGGTATGGTATGGTATTGGCATTGGTGTCGGTATGCAATGGTATTGGTATTGGTATGCAATGGTATTTGCTGTATCGGTATGCAATGGTATTGGAAATGCTATTTGTATTGGTTTTGGAAAGGCAAAAAGGTATTGGAAACACATATTGGTATTGGTATTGGTATTGGTATTTGCAATGCATATTGTTATTGGTATGGTATTGGTATGGTATAGTATTTGTATGGTATTGGTATTGGTATGGTATTGGTATGCATATCATTGCCAATGCATACCATTTCCATGCAATGGTATTGGTATTGGTATGGTATTCATATTGTTATTGGTATGCAATGGTATGGTATTGGTATTGGTATGTTAATTGTATGGTATGGTATGGTATTGGTATGCAATGGTATTGGTATTGTTATGCAATGGTATTGGTCGTAATGGTATGAAATGGTATTGGTATTGGTATTGGCAAGGAACAAGGGTATTGGCAATGCATATTGGTATTGGTATGCATATATTTGCCAATGCATACCATTTCCATGCAATGGTATGGTATGGTATTGGTATTGATATGGTATGGTATGGTATTGGTATTGGTATTGGTATGAAATGGTATTGGTATGCAATGCTATTGGTTGTATTGGTATGCAATGGTATTGGAAATGGTATTGGTATTGGTATTGCTATTGTATGGGATTGGTATTGGTATTGGTATGGCATGGTATGGTATGGTATTGGTATTGGTATGGTATTGGTATTGGTATTGGTATGGTATAGTATGGTATTGATATTAGTATGGTATTGTTATTGGTATGGTATGGTTATGTATTGGTATTGGTATTGGTATGGTATAATATGGTATTGGTATTGGTATGGCATTGGTATGCATATCATTTCCAATGAAAACCTTTTCCATGCAATGGTATTGGTATTGGTATGGTATGGTATTGGTATTGGCATTGGTATTGGTATTGGTATGGTATGGTATTGGTATTGGCATTGGTATTGGTATTGGTATGGTATTGGTATGCATATCATTGCCAATGCATACCATTTCCATGCAATGGTGTTTTTATTGGTATTTGTATGGTATGGGATTGGTATTGGTATTGGTATGGCATTGTATGGTATGGTATTGGTATTGGTATGGTATGGTATGGTATTTGTATTTCTATGGTATAGTATGGTATTTCTATTAGTATGGTATTGGTATTGGTACTGGTATGGTATGGTATGGTATGGTATTGGTATTAGTATGGTATAGTATGATATTGATATTGGTATGGTATTGGTATTTTTATTGGTAGGAAATGGTATGTTATTGTTATTGGTATTGGTATTGGTATGGTATTTGTAATATCCCAATGTTGAGCCCCAATTGTAATTATGAATGTAACATGTGTTGTAGGCTGGTGAGACAAGTAATTATAAGCTGGTAGGATTATGTGTTTATTAGGCTAGAGAGCTTAGATGTTAAGGCTAGTGGGACTGATTTTGTATATGTAATTATGCAAATTATTATTAATATAACACCATAATTGTTTGTAGACTGACCATGAAGAAATATTTATGGAGGACTAAGATCCACTGGGTAGGGAAAGGGATGGGACTGTGAGTCTAGGAAATAAGGGATACGCTTAAGAGCCTAATAAAATAATATATTATTATTCTAAAAGATGTAAAGAGGATATTAATTTATCCTAAGTTCCTTTAGGGAGAGGAACGATTTGCAAGTGGGGGGAACGTGCTCCTGGAGAGCCAAGTGTCATCCAAAACGCATGTAGATTTAGGGGGGGTATTCTCACCATTCTGGGCATTCTGAGCATTCCGACCATTCTCAATATGCAAATGATTTGGACCATTATTCATACCATTCACACCAGGCTGGCCATCCGTTACCCCGATTGACCAGTGCACCCAACAAGCACGCAAAAACCGTGGAACGCCATTATGGAATTCCTAAAACACACTAGACCTCTGCAACAAGCCCGAATTGATACCTTCATTGTACCTGTACCTGCAGGTTGCCTACGTATTTTCCTGTAAGTGTCATTCCCCATGTCCAATTTCTATTGCTTCCATCACCATGCCTATGTGTCGAGGAGTGAGAGTGAAGAAGTAGGTTGTCAGGAATGTGAGAAAATATCTCTAGGTGAGAGAATGTGTTGAGGAAGTGAGATATCCTATAGCTACAAATATCTAAGAATTCCTGATCCCGCTTGTTGCTGAAGCCCTAGAAAGGAAGGTGTAATAGTCGATGGACTATGTGACAATGAAGGTGTACACTCCTCGGCTAGAACAAGCATGTGGGGAATGAGAGTCTATGATTTGTGGGCGTAAGTGGCTCCTTGGAGGAAATCCTTCTGATTGTACTGTGCAACTTCCTATTTTCCCTGCCTAGCCTAGGAATCCCTTTCCTGATGGAGTTTAGTCCCATCTCGGGGGTGACCCACTACTGAGAGTGATGAGCAGTGTGGTCTAAGGCTAGGAGGTTCATGGAAGGTTTACATGCAGTTGATGTACTTTGATTAAAAGATAAGTACCATTTCCAAGTTTGGTTACATGTTGTGTATTTATATATGTTGTTATATTTATGGGTTTTGTCTGTGATTACTGCAAGTATTCTTTTATTTTTATTTATGCATTATGTTGTGTGATAGAAGAATGTAAGTCATCTGTTAAATTTGTATGTGTTATTGTCACTTTCGCAAGAATATGTGCATGAAAAAAATGTTTATGTCTGGTTAAAATTGCATTATATATATGTGTGTGTATACACAAGGATGTTAGGTTTCTGGAGTAGCATGGATCAGCATGTGTTTGCCGAGAATGTTACAAAATGGTATCAGAGAAAAAATATGTTTACTTAGTGACGACACCCGACCTGTGGGTGGCTAGGGATGCCGCAAATTGGTAGCAGAACCATGGTTTCAACACTAATCCTGGATGGGCCATGTTAGTTGAAGTTGAAGAAATTTTTTTAGAAAGGAATTGTTTTCGAAATAGGAAAATATGAGTTAGGAGGGCCCCTAGGTGCTAAGAGAGCACCTTGGATAGGTTATGAAGCTCAGGAGGTATAACGGTTTATGAATGGAAATAGAGAAAGAATCCATAACAAAAGTTGTGTTGGGATGCAAGGTTTGAACTTGGGGCATAAGATCCGCACAGGGGAAGGGTCAACTTTTCCAGCCGTCAGATCTAGAAAAAGGTACATGAGAGTTAACCACCAAGTCTTTTGGACTTCATGACTTCAGAGAATTGATGTGTTATAGAGAAAAAGGGGCCAAAGCTTGAAGTTTTGAAGTATCGGAGAGGATCTACACCATAGATTCGAGGAGAAGTGTTTACTGTGGGATTTTACCAAGGATAGATTAGAGCTATTAGATCAAGCCAAGAGAAGAAGGTAAAGAATAGTGGAAAGACAGATATCGGCCATCAAATCTATGTGCAAGTGATTGTGAGCCATATATCCCACATAAGTTCGGAAGTTTGACAGTTCGGGACAAATGGAGTGTGCTAAAGTGAAAAATCCCGAAGTCCCGAAGTTCTGAGTTGATCCGGACCGTTCATTAAAGGAGATACGTGTCGACAGATCAGGGTATTCGTGAGTTCGACATTTGGGAGAAACAAAGTGTGCTAAGATGAAAAATCCCAAAGTCCCGAAGTCTAGAGTTGATCCAGACCGTTCATTAAAGGAGGCATGTGTTGGAAGATCAACGTATTTGAGAGTTAGATGTTAAGAAGAAACAAGGTGTGAATATAGAAAAAAATCCTGAAGTCCCGAAGTCTAGAGTTAATCTAGACTGTTCATCAAAAGGGACACATGTCGATAGATCAACTTGTTAGGGAGAAATGAGGTGTGAATAGAGATAAAACTCCCAAAGTCTAGAATTTTGGAGTTAATCTAGACCATTCGTCGAAAGAAAAATGTGTCAAAAGATCATCTTGTTCGGGAGTTTGACATTTGGGAGAATTTGAGTGTGCGAGTGTGGAATCTCCTGAGGCCCCGAAGCCCAAAGACCCGAAGCTGAAGAGAAGAAGTGGTGGGGCATGATGACATTGCCAGTAGCGATGTGGACCTTTCCTAGACATGCCATGTGCCACCACCTTAGTTGTTGAAAATTGTATTATGTGGACCTTGGAAGGTAAGAAAGGTCAGGAGTTCGGCGTTTGGGAGAATTGGAGTGTGCAAGTGTAAAATCTTCTGACGCCCGAAGTCCTAAAGTGGCGTATCCTACTAATTTCACTAGGAATGACATGGATAGATGGGATGTGTGCCATGTGTGAGTGAGTTAAGAACCTTTGGAAGATAGAAATTCCAGTTATAAAGTGACACATGTCATCCTCCATATTGGGCCATGTGTCTGTTTCTAGTATTTTTCCATGTGGAACTCCTCTCGAGCATGGCTAGTAGGGCCCTTGATGAATACATAATGTATTTAAAAACTTGGCAAAGAATTTAACTAGACTGGGCCCATGATAACTTGACCCCAATAGACACATGGCGCTAGATCGTGAATTCTCGAGACTTGGTACTCCGGAGGAAATTTGTTATAGTTAGCATGGGGTATAGAACTCCTGAAGGTCGAAGTTAATACCAATAATTTTTCACAGGGGATGCATGGCATCAGATCCCAAGGTCCATAAACTTGAAACTATGGAAGAAATGGTTTATGATGGAATGGGAGGAAGAAATCCCCGAAGTTCTGTAGCATCGAAGTAACGTGATGTGATGATGTCACCAAGGGTGACATGGAAGTGCTCAGAGATTCATGGTTTGGGAGTTTTGGGCTATGAATATGTGAAATCTTCCAAAGTCTTGGAGCCCCAAAGCTCCAAAGTCCTGAAGCCCCAAAGCTTCAAAGTCCCGAATCCCCAAACCTCTAAAGTCTTGTAGCCCTGAAGCCCGGAAGCCCGTAGTTCCATAGTAAATATCAGTCGTTGGATGCTAGAAGACATGGACCGTTGATCTACCCCACTTCACGAGTTCACCAGTGCGACACTTCGAGATATTTGTTGTGATGTGATTTGGAAACCACCGAAGCCCAGAGTATAGAGCTCTTATCCAGCATAGATCTGAATAGGGAATGTGGATCGTAGATCCACCGTCCTTTGGGAGTTCGCCAATTCAACATTATGTGATGTTTGTGATGTGAAAAAAGGGAAACCTCTGAAGCTCTGAAGCCCAGAAGTTTCAAGGCTTCGAACAAGCATCCAACTATTAGCACTTGGTCATAGTTGTGGTCACATGTGAATTAAGGGATAAAGAAAAGGGGCTAGCACCCAGAAGTGAATTGTAGAACATAACAGAGCTAAGAGATAGAGTCATGGGGATTCTTGATCAACCAAGAGCTGCATAAAATGGAATATTATATATTTTTTTTGAATCAGATTGTTTAAGTTATTATGGATAATTATTAAGTCTAATAGGCTGACAAAAATTTGGTTGACTGCACATTTTGCAGAGTTAGAAATTCTCAGAACCAAACAAGATTTTTACATAGTGCAGAGAAATGGAGGAGGAACATGATTCTTACAGTCCAGAGGATGAAGTTATATGAATGGATGTACATTTGGGATTTGAAGGAACAAAATCCAATGGGCATGTAGAAGAAATAGGTAAATACATGAGCATGATGAAAATCATTAAAAAAAAATTGCAAAACAATGTCCAAATTCACCAGGCAGATAACGAAAGGATTAAGATATCCAAGGAACAATAGGAATAATTAAATAAGAATTTAATTTGGAGCCTATAAATAATTGAAAAATAAGTTGGATAAGGAGAGTGGCTCCAGCAAATCAGGAAGTCATGGGACCCCTGAGAAGAAAGGAATATCAAGGAGTGGAAGCAGACATCAACAACACTCCCAAAATAATTCCCATAGGAGAGCACATAGTAGCTCAAGTACATCCCCTATCAAGAAACATACGAGGAATGGGGTGGATGAGTTTAAAGGATAAATGAATAAGATCAAACCTCCTAGTTTTTATGGAGAGCATACGAAGGATGAATATGTTGAGACATGGATGCTAGGAATGAGGAAGTACTTCCAATTTAAAAAATATTCTTCTCATGCAGAGGGAAGAATTTCCATCTACCAACTTAAAGGAAATGAATCCATATGGTGGGATCAACTGGTTCAAGTACAAAACCTCAAGGAGAAAGATGTAACTTGGAAGTAAGTCAAGAAACATTTTGAAAATAAGTACTTAGCCAAGAGATACTATGACAAGAAGATGAAAGATTTCTTTGAACTTAAACTGGGTAGAATGACTATAGATGAATATGAGAGGAGATTTCTAGAGTTTTTTAAGTATGTCCCTTTCATTAAGGATGAGACAGTCAATATCCATAGATATCTTAGTGGGTTGCCATCTTTCATTAGTGATAAAATCCAATATGATGATCCCAAGACTCTTGAAGAAACTATAAGGAGAGAAAAATGATTATATGATCAACAAAAAGGAAAGCCTACTTTCCAGAACTCTTGGGAGGGAAAGAAGAAGTACAAGAAGGAAGAAAGGAAGAAGGGAAACAAGCCACCATTTTTCAAAAATGTTCCTCAAGGATAGAGATTTTTGAGAGAGCCCATGATGGTTGAAGGAGGTGGGAAAAGGCTAAGGAAAATACCTATGCAATGTTGGGGATGCAAAGGAGATCATAAGTATAGGGATTTCCCTCAAGAAAATAACAAGGTGAGAGTTGTTCACCATGTTCAACAAGCATAAACAATAGAGGACATGGGAAGAAGATTACCAAGAATGTATGTAGCCCTGGACAACAAGCAATTTGAGTTTCAATCACACATGATTGAAGTTGAAGGTATGATCAATAACCATGCCCTTACTATTTTAATTGATTCATGGGATATTCATAGATATGTATATCCTAAGGTAGTGGAAATATTTCAATTACCAAGAAGCAAGCATGGGAAATATTGGCTGGTTCAGTTGGCTACAGGAGCCAAGATAAAGTTTGTTGAGTTGGTTAAATCATGTCCAGTGGGCATGAATGGATTGAGTACCAAAAAAAAATTGAAAATATTTCCTTTGGGATCATATGATTGCCTAATTGGTATGGATTGGTTGGACCAACACCATGCTATATTATATTGTCATAACAAGGCATTCACTTTCTTAGATGAGGAAGGAAATCAGAGAGCAGTCCAAGGAATTCCCAGGGTAATTATTTTCTAGGAAATCTCAATAATGCATCTAAAGAAGTGTTATAGAAAGGGATGTCAAATATTTGCAGCCCATATGGAGGAATCATCTAAGGATAAGGTGCGAAATATGGAGGATCATGCAGTCCTGGAATATTTTGAATATGTGTTCAAGGAGGTACCAGGACTACCCCCAAAGAGAGATATTGATTTATTTATAAATTTAATGTCTAGAGAAGCTCTAGTATCAAAGACTCCTTACAGAATAAGTACACTAGAGCTGAAGGAGTTGCAAATGAAGCTTGAAGAGATTATAAAGAAGGGGTATCTATGCCCAAATGGGTCACCTTGGGGTTCCTCAGTCTTGTTCATGAAGAATAAATATGGGACATTGATATCATGCATCGATTTTAGACAGTTGAACAAAGTTACTATAAAGAACAAGTATCCTTTACCAAGGATTGATGATCTCTTCGATTAGTTGAAGGATGAAAGGATATTTTCAAATATAGATCTCAGGTCGGGATACCATCAGGTAAGGATTAAAGAGGAAGACATCAACAAGACCACCTTTAGGACAAGATATGGTCATTATGAATTCACAGTGGTGTCATTCAGATTATCAAATGAACTAGTTGTTTTCATGTGCCTAATGAATGGTGTTTTCCAAGAATATTTAGAAAAGTTTTTCATTGTTTTTTTGGATGACAACCTTGTATATTCCAAGTTGGAATAATATAATGAGAATCATTTGAGGATGGTTTTACAAGTTCTAAGAGAGCATCAACTATATTCCAAATTGATCAAGTGCTCATTTTATCGAAACAAAATTCACTATTTGGGGCATATCATATCTGAAGAAGGGATAGAAGTGGACCCTGAAAAGATTGAGTCCATTAAATGGTGGACAACAACTAAGAATGTGATAGAATTCAGATCCTTCATGGGTCTAGATGGCTACTATAGAAGGTTCATTGTAGGGTTTTTGAGAATATCTCATCCCATCACTTCTTTGCAAAGGAAGGGGAGGAAGTTTCAATGGACAAAAGAATGTGACATGAGATTCCAACAATTGAAGCATATGTTAACCAGTGATCTAATTCTGTGGATTGCTAATCTGAATGAATATTTTGTGGTTTTCACATATGCATGTAGAGGAGGACTTTGAGGAGTCCTTAGTCAGAACGAATTTGTGATATGTTTCGAGTCCAGAAAATTGAAAGAGCATGAAAGGCTCTATGACACTCATGATTTGGAGTTTTCATCCATAGTGCATGCTTTGAATAAGTGGAGGCACTACCTCATGGGAAAGAGGTTTGATTTTAGGAAATACCATAATGGTCTGAAGTATTTTTTTGATCAGCCTACTTTGAATTCTAGGTAGAGTAGATGGTTGGAATTCCTCTGTGAGTATGACTTTGATATCGTGAACATCAAAGGAAAGGGGAACAAGGTGGCTGATGCACTTAGCAATATAGTACATGAACTGCATGTTTCATCTATTATCATGTATAAGATGAATCTTAAAGTTAGAATTTATGAGATTGCAAAAGTTGATTTGTGTACATGGAATTGGTAACAAAATTGCAGAAAGGTAAAATGTAGCAGAAAGTTGAAGATTATGAATTGGGAATTGGTGGAATTATCTTGTATAGAAACAAAGTTTATGTACCCAATTCTACTAAATTGAGGAGTGTGATTTTAAAATAAATGCACAATGTACCTTATGCTGGACACCTAGGATATCAGAAAATAGTTTCAGTAGTTAAGAGCCAATATTATTGGCCAGGCATGAAGAGGGAGATTGTTGAATACATAGCTAAATGCTTGGAGTGTCAAAGGGTCAAGGTTGAGCATAGACACCCAGTTGGGTTGCTTCAACCATTACCCATCCCTCAGTGGAAGTAGGAAGTG
The DNA here is from genome assembly GCA_000966675.3 of Picea glauca. Classification (NCBI taxonomy): domain Eukaryota; kingdom Viridiplantae; phylum Streptophyta; class Pinopsida; order Pinales; family Pinaceae; genus Picea; species Picea glauca. The sequence continues at coordinate 201,874 of JZKD02S0288561.1, forward strand.
GTGACAATGGATTTCATCACAGGATTTCCCATAACATGCAACCAACATGATGCAATCATGGTGGTGGTAGCCAAGCTTAATAAAGATACTCATTTCATAACTATTAAGGTTACTCACAAGGAAACCAATGTTGTTGATATTTATATGAGGGAAGTAGCACGCTTGCATGACATACTATTGGAAGCCAACAATTATGTCAATTTTATCATGATTAAAAGTCATCACAAAGAGATAAAATCCTTTTTGTAGCTGCCTCCTCCCTATATTTATAAATCATTTTGTATTTTGGCGTCAAGGTGATTTATTGGGCTAACTTAATTTATGAGTTTTTTTCGTTTTAGATTTCGTTTGTTTTGTTTAAATTTCATGACTGCAAGCATGAAATTCAAATGAAAAAGTTCGCTTGGGTAATCATTTGGTAGTCTGTTTTTTTTCTTCTATTCTTTTACCTAAGAGATTACATTTTGAGGGAACCTATATGTGTTAATAAGTTTAAATTTCATAAGCTCATTGATTAATTGACTGCCACATATTATGGATAATATGATTTGATTAGTTCTATGGTTGATTGTATGGTCTGATTATTCAATATCCATAATACCACTGCAACTTTGGGTTAACAATTGATATATTCTCTTTGCTCTATCAGTCATATCATTGTCATGTCACTTGGTACAGGTCTGATGAACCCACAAATACACCTCATCCTGTTGTCCTAGACATTTAATGACCCACATTAATTGTTTGAATTGGCATTTGATAGTGGTTGAGGGTTTGATCTTCATTATGTGTAATGGGATATAGGTCTACGCGCCCTTTGGTTTTCAGTCTCCCCAAACTTAAGTTATCAAGCATGACAGTATCCAAAATTTGTGGGTATCATGCCATTTTAGTTTTCACATACCTCTTCTTACTACTTGTTTATTGGAAGTCGAAGCCTCCCTCCCATGATATCTACTGTGTCTATTTGACAGTGACCATGGCCCCTATGGTTCAAATCAAACCTAATGGCTATCAGACGCTTCTTTCCCACGACGATGCCATAAATGATTTACAGGCTCACGGTTGGGATTTCTTCATCCGAAAATTCAAAGGTTACAACCTTTTGGCCGCACAGGCCTTTGCTCAAATTTTGATGGGTTTAGAGCCAAATTAGGGGATGTGCAATTGGAGGTCACATAAGACTTTATATCCTGGGCGATGGGACTCCCATAGGAAGGAGAAAAGTGGTTCAATATGCTAAACTGGAAGGCGTTCCATGGATCCTGTTCACGGTCTCTCGCAAATCTACCTGATTCCCTAAAGGTATTCCTATTACCCTCCTGAAACCTCGATGGAATGACCTTATTTTGATTCTGAAACATTTTATAACATGCGAAGGTAGGTATGGTTTGGTATTTTTATACCACATATGAATGTTGATGTTGTTCCTAGGGTTTAAACTAAATATTCCCTTCTACTTATTGATGACCCTATATAAAATGTCAAAGCTTTATAAGAGACAGAGCTTGAACCCTCTATCAAGCCTCTCTCATCATGGGATTATAAGGATTCTTTTGGTATCACACTTGTCTCAAATTGGGGACACTTGGGAAAGTTTCCTGAGTCAGAACAATTTTCCCCAACCTGAGTGCATAGTGAACTCACCTTTAAATGAAAACCCCAATTCTGATAATCTCGTGACCCAGAGTTAAGATTTCGATTCACATAATGATTGTGAAATTAATGAACTAGTTTTTTGTATTTTTGCAAACCCTCCTAGGTAAAAAACCACAATGTATTTTTACACCTAGAAAATCATTAGAAGAGGTAGTGGATGTTTTAAAAGAGAAGGTTTCTTCTGATCCTGTTAACGAACCAAATCAGGGTTTTAATGGCAAACCTGTTGTTAAGAAAAATCATAAGAGCAAGAAACATGATAATTCAAATTTGATTTTTATGAACAAGAGAGTTGGTTGATTGATATCCACGATTCTATGAAATCGAAAGAAGGATAATTTGAGCTTGATCTCAATGATTGAGGTCAATGATCACTGATCAAATGACAAGTTCAACGATTTCCTTGCACTATAAGATCCAGATAATCAATGTCTTGGGAACAAAACTACTGGTCAAGATGAGCAATATGACTTTGTCTCTAGACTACCTCCATTTCTAAAAGGTCAAGAGGGATTTGATGGCATTAGCCATGAATTGAAACAAGCCACAGGAAGAGCCGAAACATCCATTGTTGAGTATTCTCAACCTCAGCTTACTATAGCACTGATACATTGTGACAATTTCTTAGACTAGATAGAATGTTATTACAGGGACATACCATATTTACAGGCACAATTAAAACATCTGACTTCTTGCAATTCTCTGCTTGAACAAGAAAATTGAGAGTTAAAGGCATGCACAGATCGGAAAAGCAAAAGGCCCAAGAGATCCGGTAATATAATCATCAAACATGCTACCAACTTCAATGCCATCATTAATTCAAAACTATCCAACCCTTCACTATCTAATGTCTAAAATGGAAAAGTTGTTTTTGATATCATTTCATTTTATTCTGTTATGAAAATTGAATAAGAAGATTTAATTTTGATTTTCTTTGTTAATATAAGACTAGCTACAAAATCTCACGATTTTGTAGCCAGCCTATTTCTAAATGTTAGTTGGCATTATTTTTTGAATATCAATTTTGTTTTGTTATCTACAGGAAAATGATGATTATGGTGCTATTTACATGGAGAAACTATCTTGGATCATGCACTGTATAGTTATGTAGTTTCTTTCTTTTTCATAAAATTTGTTATTATGTAATAAATTTTGACAAACCAAATCCTATAGGAATGGTTTCCTGTTGTATTATTTTTATAAAAAAATCTATTTTTTGCGGATTTCACTCTATCTTGCATGATAAGAGTTTGTTAATCCAAAACTAGTTTAAATAGTGATCACTGTTAGTAGTGAAGATAAATTTTGCTGGAATACTTTATGGACATGTGATTTTGAGAAATGATATGGAGAAGCTACTCACCATTGGCTTTAGAACTGTGTGATTCTTACCCCATTATGTTCTTTCATTGCCTCAATCTTATGAAATATTATAATGTTTGATGCAACTTTAGTTTGGTTATCATACGGTGTTTCATATTATTAAGTATTTTGATGTTGTCTATAATTTTTTATTCCATTTTTATATCCATGATTAATTTGTCATTTGATTACTATTGATTTATTCTGGATATTAAATGATAGATAATATTAATGCTTTGAATTGAGTTTCCTTTCATTCTAAGTGTTGATTATCATAAGATCACCAGATCTTTACATTTATCATTCTGTTGCTATATTCTCACTTCAACTATTGGTTGTGGAGCCTGATTATCTTCTTGATTCAGTGGTCTTTGTTTTTATCCATGTTTATACCCCATGAATACTTTACACCCCAGAAGAATGTACACTCTTCCACACGGGGTCCGGGTGCAAGAAGGCCCCCAAAGGAAAAATTTCCTTGTAAATGAATATTGTAATTTCATTGTAAATATGGACCATTCATTATAAGGTCGCAGATCTAATGGTAGAAATTATGTTTGGGTTTTTTTCCCTAGAAGGCAACCGTATTTTATGAGGGAAATGTATTGCAACTAAGGATGATGGAGAATATTATATTTTGTGATAGGAGACTGTGAGAGAAATAAGAGGAAGTCACAACGAGTTTGTTGTAGGTTGTATCCCTTCATTTGTTGGATAATAATAAAGGAAGGACCTGGAAATTTCTCTGGTGGATGTAGCCCACACTGGGTGAACCACGTATAGCTATGTCTTTATTGTATTGTGTATATTCTGTGTTTTATTTCCACATTTGTTTTATTTTATTGCTCCATAGTCCTGTTTTTCTAACAACTAGTATCAGAGTGAAAGGTAACTCGTAGTAAAAGAGGGTTCCTAGTTCGAGTGGGAGAAATGTCTGAAGATGGAAATTTTAGGGTTGAAAAATTTAATGGACAACACTACTAGTTATGGAAGATGCAGATGGAATATTATTTATATCATAAGGATATATTCCTACCATTGGGTGAAATAGAAAAGAAACCAATGGCTATGAAGGAAGAAGAATGGGATATTCTTCACAGAAAGGCTCTAGGAACGATACAGTTGAGCCTGGCAGTGTCGGTGGCTTTCATTATTTCAAAATAAAAGACAACAAAGGGTTTGATGGACACATTGGCTAAATTGCATGAAAAAACCTCGGTGTCCAATAAGGTATTTCTAATGAAGAGATTATTTAATATGAAGATGTCAAAAGGTGCATCTATTGTAGATCATTTAAATGATTTTAATACGGTTACTAATCAACTAAGTTCTGTAAAAGTGGAACTTGATGATGAGGTCAGGGCTATTCTAATCTTGTGCTCATTTCCAGAAAGATGGAACGGCTTGGTTATGGTTGTAAGTAACTCTGTCTCTGGTTCAAATACTTTAAAATTTGATGATGTTGTTGGTGTTATCCTTAGTGAGGAAATGCGATGGAAAAACACAAGTGAGACAACAGGTAATGCGTTGAACATGGAGAATAGGGGTAGACAAAAGGATAGAGGAAAGGGCCTAAGGAACTGTGGGAATTATAGGAAGGGAAGATCCAAATCTAGACATGGAAAGAGAAAGTGCTAGAATTGTGGGAATAAAGGACATCTAATGAAAGACAACAGAGCTCCAAAGAAACAAAGAGATGGACAACAAGAGAGAAATCAGGAAGAAAATGTAATAGGTGATGTGTTACAAGATGCTTTGATTCTTTCTGTAGATAATATTTCTGAGTC
>JZKD02S0288561.1:206858-219801 GCA_000966675.3 Picea glauca
TAGAACAAAGCTTGAGGCAAAATCCAAGAAGTGTACCTTTATTGGATACGGTGTTAATGATTTTGGTTATCGTTTATGGGATTATGAAAATAAAAAAATCATTAGGAGTAGAGATTTCATATTTAGTTAGAAGGTCATGTACAAAGATCAGTTGCAAGGAAAGAAACTGGAAAAAGAAAAACAAGAATACACAGTGCTTGATGAGATCACTGAAAAAGAAATTCCAAAGGATCCAGAAAATCAAAATATACAACAACAAGAGCAACAAGTACCTCAAACACCTGCAAGTGTTGTTAGAAAATCCACCAGGTTAAGTATACCCCCTAAACGATATTCTCCTTCATTGTATTATTTATTGTTGATTGATTCTTGTGAACCAGAATGTTATGAAGAGGAAATGTAGGTAGACACCAAAAAGAAGTGGGAGTAATACATGAAAGAGGAAATTGATTCCTTGGTAAATAAACATACTTGGGACCTGGTTCAGTTTCCTATAGGAAAAAGAGCATTACAAAATAAATGGGTTTACAATTTGAAGGAAGAAGATGGAGGAATAAAGCAGTAGAAATGCTAGACTTGTTGTAAAGGGGTTTGAACAAAAGAAAGGTATAGATTTTGATGAAATATTTTATCCTGTTGTTAAAATGACTTCAATTAGGACCATTTTAAGTCTTGTGGCAGTAGAAGATTTGCATCTTGATCAATTATATGTTAAAACAACTTTTCTCCATGGGGATTTGGAGGAAGAGATTTATATGCAACAACCACAGGGGTATGAGGTCAAAGGGAAGGAGAATTTGGTATGCAGGTTGAAGAAGAGCTTGTATGGCCTAAATCAAGCTCCAAGGAAGTGGTACTTGAAGTTTGATAGGTTTATGATAGAAAATGATTATAGTAGATGCCATTCTGATCACTATGTTTATTTCAAAAATCTAGAAAATGGAAGCTATATTATCTTGCTATTGCATGTAGATGGCATGCTTGTTGCGGGGTCTAATATGCAGGATATAAATTTTCTCAAGAAGAAATTATCTAATTCATTTGCGATGAAGGATTTGGGTGCTGCAAATAAAATCCTTGGTATGAGAATAATAAGAGATATGAAAAATCGCAAATTGACATTATATCAGGGTGAGTACATAGAGAAGGTGTTGGAGAGGTTTAGAATGCAAAATGCAAAACTAGTTAGTACACATTTATCCATCCATTTAAAATTAACTAAGGAAACATGTCCCAAGACACACGAGGAGATATAATACATGTCCAGGGTCCCTTATTCATTAGCAGTTGGCATCTTGATGTATGCAATGGTTTTCACAAGACCAGATATTGCACAGGTAGTGGGAGTTGTGAGCAGGTATATGAACAATCCAGGTAAAGAACATTGGGAAGCAGTAAAGTGGATTCTCAGGTATTTTAGAGGTACTTCTACTCATGCATTATGTTTTGGAGGTTCAGACGCTTTTCTACAGGGATATGTTGATTCAAATATGGTAGGTGATAAATACAGTAGGAGGAGCACCACTGGGTATGTTTTTACTATAGGTGGAACAACAGTAAGTTGGATTTAGAAAATGCAAAAGGTTGTTGCACTTTCAAAAATAGAGGAAGGGTATGTTGCTTCTACAAAGGCTAGTAAATAGATGATTTGGTTACAGAGGTTTATGGAGGAATTGGGAAAGAAGCAGGAAAATAACAGGTTGTACTGTGATAGTGAGACTGCCATTCATCTTGCAAATAACTCAACCTTCCATTCGAAGACTAAGAATATATAGTTGAGGTACCACTTCATATGATCCGCCTTGGAATATGGACATTTGAAGTTTGAAAAGATACACACTAGCTAGAATCCTGCAGACATGTAAACAAAGGGAGTAACCAAAGAGAAACTGAGTTCTTGCTCAGTTTCAGTTGGTCTTCATGAATGAATATGAAGATGAAAAATATGCTATGTCTAAGAAGGTTCATACTCCAGTAGATACAACAGTGGTGGAGTTTTTGAGATCAGTCTCCAAGTGGGATATTGTTGGTTGTGGAGCCTGGTTATCTTTCTGATTCATAGGTCTTTGTTTGCAGCCATGTTTATACCCCATGAAGAATTTACACCCCATAATAATGTACCCTCTTCCGCGGGGGGGAGTGCAGGGGGGGGTTCCCCCATCTACGGGGTCCAAGGGGGGATAACCCCTGGCTAGGGGGTTTGGGGGCAAGCGATCCCTTAGCAGGGGTTTGGGGGTAGCGTCCCCCAATGGGGGTTTGAGGGAGAAGCCCCCAAAGGAAAAATTGCCTTGTAAATGTATATTGTAATTTCATTGTAAATATGGATTGTTCATTGTAAGGTCATAGATCTAATGGTAGAAATTGTGTTAGGGTTTTTTTCCTTAGAAGGAAACCCTCTTTATGAGAAAATTTTATTGCGGATAAGGATGATGGAGAATATTTTATTCTGAGATAGGAGACTGTGAGAGAAAGAAGAGGAAGTTATAGCAGTTTTATTGTAGGTTGTATCCCTTCATTTGTTGGATAATAATAAAGGAAGGACCTGACAATTTCTTTGGTGGACGTAGCCCACTGTTGTAGGTGAATCCCCCTGTGGACAAGTGGATTCCCTCTTGGTCTCTAGACTCCCAAGGCCAAGACAGAAAAGTTCTTAACATGGAAACTAACTTCCTTTTAGATCTAATCAAGCTAATAAATGAAAGAGAAGGAGAAAGATATGTACCTTATTAGCGACATTTTTCCTTGAAAAGTCCTAGCTGAGCTTCGATCCTGAGCTCCCTGATTGGTCCAGTAGGACAAACAAAAATACAATGGACTTCCTACTCTACTGAGATTAACTCAATCGTAGATCCATCTACTGTAGACAAACTCATATGGAACAAGCATAAGTTTGAAAGAAACATGCCAAGCATTGATTATTAATGAGAACAAGTAAAAGTACTTACAATCCTTTAAATGAAGGTGCAACAGCTTCTTCCAGTTCTCCTTGTCCAACCCCTTTGCTCAAGTAATCTACACTGATTTCTTTGATGACATCTCACTCATGATATCATAAGTTTCACATCTCTAAGCTTTTCCATGTACCTTTCACCATGAGAAGGCCTCCTTATATAACCTTGGAGAGGCTCAACCACTTGAGATATCTTTTGGATAAGTTGAGGATTTCTCTTCTTTAGTTGAGGATCTTCCCTCAGATCATGCCTTGACCATCTATTCAAATCCAACTACCTTTAGGAGTTGAGGGATTCTTCCCTTATTTGCCTCAACAAAACCAAAATTGGCTAAAAAAAGGGTAGTTATACCCCAAAAGGGTGCACATGGTGCTCAAACAATCCCCCAAAGAAGCTCAGGGAGCACCAGCACTCCCTAACAGTGGGTAAGGGAGAGCGCCTCTCCAAAATCCAATTTTTTGTGGGTTTTCCAATGGCAAAATATTTGTACTTCCTCTCAATTGATTTCTCTTCTTCCAAACTAGCCTTTGAGGTGTCTTAAGTGTATTTGTGATGTCCTTAGAGGCACAACCTAGGAAATATGGCAGTATGATGTTTGTGACACTTGCAACACTTGTAGTGAAGATGTGACACTTGCGGACAAGATGCAACACTTACAACACTGGTAATGACGACACTTGCGACACTATCGAAGTGAATAATTTGTAACAGATTGACCCCCAAAGTATGAAGTTAGAATACGATGATGACTGAAGTACTTTGTAGACTTTTTCAAGCAAGGGTATGGATGCAGAGAAACTAGAATGCACACAACCATCAAACAAATATTATGACATGTTTCAAACCCAATGCAGGCATACCTATGCTTGAGTGATAAAGACTTTTTAGGTATGGCCGCCATAAAATACATTGTGGACCCATAATTATATTGACAAAAGGTATAGCCACTGAAGATACAATGTGGATCTATACTCCCATGACCTGAACTGATTGTAGCCATGAAGAATACATAGTGGATCTATGAAATGACAATACATAGCCATGACCAATACAAAGTGGATCTATGTAACAATATATGTGTCATAGTTCAAAAGAAATCCTTCACAACCTGGGAAAAGTATGCATAAGAGAGAAAAATCAACCCAGGTTCTTCTTACCGATCCCAATGTAGTATGAATCTAACCATGTGAATAGATGTCTTGATGTCGAACATGGCAGAAGCCACTTGATTACCGGTGAATGATGTAAACCATTAACAAGTGCGAGGGAGATCACCATTGATGTCAATGATTCCCAAGGTACTCTAGTACATTCCAATTAATGTGAATGGATGAGCTGAAGTCGGACATTCGTGGAATCATCTGATCAGGGTTCAATGATGCAAACCCACTGTCGGACATGAGGAGGCCTACAATTGAGGCATGCAAGTCCCAAGATACTAACTGGTGTCTAAGTATAAGTCTTGGATAATCTGTTGAAGTCGACAGGAATAGACTCATCGAAGGAGGGCCTTGATGTATCCCCCATCAATGACATGAAACAGTCATAGAGATGTAATTGGTATATCAAATGAACATTGAATGACATGGGTATTGAAATAGCATATTTGTGATGGCTGACTCTCAAGGAAGATACTTCCCTTGAACACTGAGGCACAAAAATAGAAACTTGACTTGGACCAGAAATTGAGGATGCAGTGGATGCTGTGAATTTCTTCACATGACCCAAAGGAGTAAAGTAAACTTAGAGGATTGGCTCAATGCATAGGTTCAATGGATTAAAATGCGTGCAAAGACAAAGTGTCGTGTTCAAGGGCGACTGTAAGAGTTACTGGTAGTGTTCTCAAAAACTTCTTGTCTTGCTTCCTCCAATTTTCCCCCCATCCAGATAGATGAGTACCTCTTTTTATTTTAACGAGATCGAGGAGGGTAACACATGCTCGATATGAATCACCTTCGGTAAGTCCCTCTTCCTTTATTTAACGAACTGGAAGAAGTAAGGGTTTGGTCTCGTATGGGCCCTTCAATGTATGATTGTTTAACGAGTCTAGAGAAGGTAAACTCGGTGGTTTTCCATATTTAGAGAGTATGAAAGCAACTTAAAGACGACTCCAATGTTGTCGTTTTTCGTAATGTTAGTCTCACAAGGCCGAAAAATACATAAATTATCACTCGAAAGATGCCCTTTCAAACCTTTTACCGAGTGGGAAAGGAAGCAATATCACTTGAAAATATTTTCATGTTTAGAGAGTCTGAAAAGATCTCAAAGAAAACTCTAGGGGGTTCCTTTTTCATTTATCCATGCAGGTCTGAAAAAGAGATAAAATTTTACCTAGATGCATTCTCATGTATTTTACGATCAAGAGAAAGAACAAAGAATAAGCTCGGTATGCCCCCATCTTGAAAGCTAGTGGCTTAACTCCAGAATGATCATCAAATACTGGAGACATGCCCTCCAATATTCAATTCATTCACCGACTTTGAGGTTGTCACCAATTTCTCTACTAGATGGAGAAAAAGGATAAAGGTGGATGAAATGAAGGTTCAAGAGAGGAGATTGTTTGATTTTTTAATGAGCTTGACACATGAAAAGAACTATGCTCAGGGCTCCGGGTTTAATCCCCAGATTGTTGTTTCATTTTTTAATGAGCTTTCTATAGAGAGGAAAAGTATGCTCAAAGCTTTTGTTTCATTTTTTAACAAGCTTTCTACAAAGAAGAGAAACTATGCTCATGAATTTTGTTTCATTTTTTAATGAGCTTGCTATAGAGAAGAAAAACTATGCTCGTGACCTCTGTTTCATTTTTTAACGAGCTTGCGATAGAGAAGAAAAAACTGTGCTCATGACCTCTTCTTTATCATGGCTTCCAAGAGAATAATGCTCCGTAAGAAAATCATGTCAAGGGACAAAAATTGGTCATGGCTTCCAAGAGATATTCACTGGATGGAAGAAAATCACTCTGGAAGGAACACATGTTGACGGTTGTGATAGGGGTAAGGAGATGAGGCTCCAATAGCCCTACCAAAGAGATCACCATGTCAACTACCGGATCCAAATCATTAGAAATTGAAGTCATGAGAGACAATGCCACATAATTAACATGAGGTGGGGGTGATACTGTCTACATATAAGAACCATTTAAGGAGGTAATCCAGTCCGGACCGATGAATAAAAGTTGAATAATAGTCAAAATTCTTCCATCGTGAGGGAAATATATCACACAAAAAATAGTGGACACAATAGATTCCATGGAATAGACATAATCCCACCCAAGGAGTAAAGAGAAATCCAAGGGGTCTTGGACTACCATGACATCAATAAAGACAGTTTTCCCTCCCAAAGTTACCAAAAATTGAGGAAGAGTCCCTAAAGGTTGACTAGTTCTTATGTTAAAAGCTAACAAATTCTTTGTAACCGACACAAGATGAGGACAAACCAAAGCGTTCCAAGCAACATAGAAAAAAATACTAACGGACGCACCTTCATCTATGAACATTTGAGGAATGTCCCAACCAAAAACCTGTACTATAATATGGGAAGGAATGTGAGAGGGAAGACGAGGTCCTGTTAGCGCACCCCAATAAAAAAGGATGGCCTCATTACTTAGAGGGGGTTTCATGAGAGAATGAGGAATGTGCCCTAGCATGATATATTCTGTATCAAAAAGAAAAATGTGGGAAGTATCGGGTTTCTTTAGAGGTAGAGTAGTATCGACCGATGATGGGATCAGATCGACCACGCAGGCACTCTTTAGAGGAAGAGTGGGATTGACCGATGGTGGGATAGGATCAACCACGTAGGCACTCTTCAGAGGAAGGGTGGGATTGACTGAGGAAGGGACTGGATCCGCCACTTTGGCACTTGTCAAAGGAGGAGTGGGATTGAACGATGATAGCACCAGATCGAATTAGGTTTCATTCTCTAAGGGGAGAATGAGATCGACAGGTGGAAATGGATTGATTGATAGGTGGGGTCGACCAAGGATGAAAGAAGATCGACTAATTGGGTTACACTCTTTTGATGAAGAGTAGGGCTGATCGATGATGGAACTAGATCAACTACTTTGGTGAGTGGTTCAACCGAGGATGAAACTAGATTGATCAGTCCATAAACTAACAATGGGTTGGGATAAATCTTACGATAACCTTTTGGAAGTTGAATTTTATCCAAAAGAGAAGAAGCCTCATCCATACGAGGACAAAGGTGAGAATAATGATCACCTTTTCATAACATGCAAGGGAATTTGACAGTTGTCTTCTTATTACCAACCTTAATGTCACTAGTTGACGAGGTATCATCGACATGACCAGAAGAGGCCGATGACATGGAGGAACACATTTCTAAGACGTTGGGAATACCAGGGAAATCCGTCATAAAGTGGTCACCCTTACAAAGACTGCAAGGGAATTTGGGTTTCAGATTCTTCATTTTAGTCTTGTTTACCTCACCAACACTCCCAATACTATTAATAGTAGCTGGTTGCTGGGATTCAACATCTAATGTTGTTGGAGTCTTGGTCCTTTTCAGGTTCTTCTTCTTCTTCTCTTTCTATTTCTTCTTCTTCTGATCAACCTGGCTACTCACTTTAAAGCATTCACTAGGTGAAGATGGAGAAAAGGAAGGAGACTTAATGGGTGAAGAAGGAGAAAAGTAGACATGAGGTTTATGTGTGGGTGGTGTACTAACATATAAGGTATTAGGTGTAGTTGAAGCACTAGGAGGATTCAAGATCGCCAGAGTCAGAAACAACCAAACTGGTAATCTGATGGTGAGTCCTGGAAGACGCAGTGTGGCAATGTACGGAGGACCAAAGTTTCCAAAAGAAGGAAAGGTATAAGGTTCCCCAGAAGAAGGGGTTCCTCCATTGGCACTCTCAGGATTTGATTCCATTAACACTGACTCGACCTAAGGTCCAATAAGTAATACAACCAACACACGCTATGAATCCGAGAAGAAAACAATCAAACAAAACCTTCCCACAATGAAACCACTAGTTGGCGATGAAATCCAACATCGCGAGATCAAAATAGGAAGGGGTGGGGATAGAGCGGGTGGATCAGTTACATTGGAAACCTGCTTAACAAATTTACGCCTTAGTGCAAGATTCCACACAATAATTGTGGATTTTCCCTCCAAGGAGCTCGAGTGAGTTTGACCAACGTCTGTTCCAGGTACAGTGAGACTTCTCTTTAGCGTCACCTCATGTAAGACCCTAAATATTATGGCTACTAAGGTCACCAATTTGCAGTCAACCCCTGGGTGGGTACAGTCGAAAGTCCGATCCAAATGTATGGGCAGGATAACAATTCTGAAATCAACTCGAGAGGCTCCCACACATAATCATGGGTATACCCTCAAGTGAGCCCAAATATACAATCCGACCTCTACAAATAGTTGAACCATGGAGGGATAATCTTCGTAACTCACCTGAATGTGATCTCGTGTGTAACCCCTGTGTGGGAGGAGGATCCCAGAAAGCCTATATGACAATTGGATTTTCTCTCCCTATCTCAAGATGCTAAGTTTGTTTGATATCTTTGGAAAGTTATCCTTTCAACCTATTACAAATGCCTACACCTTAAACTAATGTAGGTTTTCTAACAAAGATGTAAAAAGTCTGATAAATATTACTTAGGCATTGATTTTAGTGGCTATTGTTTACTCAAAGGTGTATGAGAGTTAAAATTGATGATGTTATGACTCAGTTCCCAAAACATGCATAAGAAATGATAAGCAGTCTTTTCTTTCAATGAATGTTTAATTAAGGGAAGGAGAAGGATTTTCTTTTCACTATTAAACACTAAGATGCAATGACCTCATGCAATAATACTCAATAAGGAATCCAATGCAATGCTTAAATTTTTATATGTGACTGATAACCAGTATATGTAAATCTTCCTATGCTAATCGGACTTCAAGAGTTGTGATATTTAATAAATATGGAAGCAAACTTCATATAAACCAAAAGACAACCTTGTTATGATCAAACAAGAAATAGAAAGCCAAAAACTCAAAAGTAAGGATAAATAGCTTGGACAAGATGACTCAAATATCAGAAAGAAAAGTACAAAAGACGTTTGAAACTCCTTACAAAGTTTTCACTCACTCAGATAAACGAGAAGAAAATGACAAATTTACTCCAACTCGTCAAGGACAAAGAGTTATTGAAAAGTAAGGACAAATGTCAAAAAAACCAAACAAAAGAGTATGAATCCTTAGAAAACAACATGTTGAAGGCCAATACCAAGATGAACTAAGAGTATGAGACCCTAAGCAAATGAAAAAGGAAAAAACTGAACCCAGAAATTGAAAAACTAGTGGGTTTTTCATTGAAAATGGGGTAGCGCTCTGGTGTAACGGGTACCAAAGTGCTCCAACACTTTTTGTAAGGATAAAGGGGAGTGCTAGCACTCTTAAAAAAATAGGAGGAGAGCACTCTGCTCCAAAAAATCAAAAACATGCCCAGAAACTCAGAAAATCAAGGAAATTCAGTCAATCAGGGTGATCCTAATGACATAATGAGCCAATCAAACAAATATAAGAATAAAAAATACAATGTGGAAAATATCAAATTAGTTGGAAAAGGGCCAAAACAAGATCTGGGAATGGAAACAAAAATTAGAGCTCCTCCCTAGTGGAGTCACCAATTTCTATTGTAGGTGAATCCCCCTACAGATAAGTGGATTCCCTCTTAGTTTCTAGAATCCTAAGGCTAAGAAAAAAAGGTGATTAACATGGAAACTAACTTCCTTTTATGCCTAATCAAGATAATAAATGAAAGAGAAGGAGAAAGATATGTACCTTATTAGTGATGTTTGTCCTTGCAAAGTCCTAGTTGAGCTTCGATCCTGAGCTCCCTGAGAGGTCGTGTAGGACAGACAAAGATACAATGGACTTCCTACTCTACTGATATTAGCTAAATCATAGATCCATCTACTGTAGAAAAAATCATATGGAACAAGCATAAGTTTGAAATAAATAGGAAAATCATTGATTATTAATGAGAACAAGTAAAAGTACTTACAATCCTTTGAATGAAGGTGAAACAGCTTCTTCCAGTTCTCCTTGTCCAACCCCTTTTCTCAAGTAATCGACGCTTATTTCTTTTATGACATCTCACTCATGAGATCATAAGTTTCACATCTCTAATCTTTTCCATGTAGTTTTCACCATGATAAGGCCTCCTTATATAACCTTGGAGAGGCTCAACCACTTGAGAGATATTTGGGATAAGTTGAGGATTCACCTCCTTCAGTTGAGGATATTCCCTAAGATCATTCCTTGACCATCTATTCGAATCCAACTACCTTCAGAAGTTGAGGGATTCTTCCCTGATTTTCCTCAACAAACCCAAAATTGTCTAAAAAAAGGGTAGTGCTCCCCCAAAAGGGTGCACAAGGTGCTCAAACACTCCCCCAAAGAAGCTTAGGTAACGCTAGCACTCCCTGACAGTGGGTAGGGGAGAGATCCTCTCCAAAATCCATTCTTTTGTGGTTTTTCCAATGGAAAAAGGTTTGTACTTCCTGTCAACTGATTTCTCTTCTTCCAAACTAGCCTTTGAGGTGTCTTAAGTGTATTTGTGATTTCGTTAGAGGCACGACATGGGAAATATGGAAGTATGATGTTTGTGACACTTGTAACACTTGTAGTCAAGATGCGACACTTGCGGACAAGCTGCGACACTTACAACACTGGTAATGACGACACTTGTGACACTATCAAAGTGAGTAATTTTGAGGTGTAGCACCCACACTGGGTGAAATACATATATGTGTGCCTCTATTGTAGTGTTTATCTTCTATGTTTTATTTCCACATTTGTTTTATTTTATTGCTCCACGATCCTTTTTTCTAACATCAACACACATTTGAATTTATTCTCGGAGTATGAGCACTTTTCTCTCACAAGTTTCCCTCACATGCAAGACAGTTAGAAGATCAAATTACATAGGAATATAAACTCAGTTGATTGATTAGTTACAGGTTAGTTAGTTTGTTATTTAGTTAAATTATTTATTAATGGAATAAGATAGAATGAATTAGATTTGGTTGTTTATGTATTCTTATTTCATTCATATTTTCTTAGTATTCATAAGTTTTAGATCTTTAAATATTCAAAAAGAAAACATAAAATGTATGTGCTTTATTTATCTCTTTATAAACACTTTTAAGAACATCCATTTCGCACGATGACAAGTAAATCTTGCAAGCTGTATATAGATTGTATATAATCATATGCACAAATTCATGTTTTTATTTGAACACTTGTAATTAGTAAATTTATACTCTTAGTATCATAGCTTTTAGATTAGTTTCTTTCCTTTTATTATTTGTATTATTTAGTTCACCAACGGAGCCGTTAAACCTGTTGGGTCATTTCATCCCAAACAACTTGGGTTATTTAGACAACCCTGGTCCGGATTTGACCTTCCAGTTGACGGTGTGTCACTTATGCCCATTAAAAAATGGAGCTAGAAGGAGGGCCTGAAATTAATTGATGGAACATGGAAGTTGTAAGAGTACCCCGCACACCCACACTCCTATCGCAATGTGTAGTCTCTCCAACACAAACGTTACACTTGAAACAACAACTACCTCAAATGACACCCCTGATATTCTTGTCAAACTAGTGACACCACTCCCTCAAGGGATTGACATCCAAGAAATTGTCCGCCAGTTAGTCATAAGAACCCATAGTGCCTTATCTCATATAAGACAACCTGGTAGACAATTCAATCAACTGCTTGACTTTACAAACCTTCAAGAACAACTTGAAGGCACTGGTCTTCCTGAAAAACCTTTAGATGGTAATACTACCAATCCTATTGAAGCACCTATCCTTGGTGTCGGAGGATCTGGTATTCCACTGTCTCCACCTGGTTCTTCTCCATGTTCTTCAGGAGGAGAGTCTTTAGATGAAGGAATTTATTCATCTAAACCATCTCAGCCTTTGAAACCACCAAATCCCATGGAAAACCAAAATAATCCTGCCATACCTTGGCTCGATCAAGATGATGTGGCAGTACCTAGACCCCAACACCCACTACCTAAACATCTGGATAAATGGCTACCCAAATTTGATCTATAATCGAAGCAATATGCTAAGGATCATATTAATAAATTTATGTTGGCCATTAGACTCCGGAATGTGGAACACGAAGATGTAGTGTGCATATTATTTTCTTATACTTTTGAGATAAATTCTTCCACTTGGTATTTCTCTCAACATCCCCAGACCATAAACTCTTGGAACAAGTTAGAAACTTGTTTTCTAGAAAAATTTGGAGATGATAAATCTCCAACATTCTTGGTTATGGAACTCTCTAGCTTAAAAAATAACCCTAAAGAAAAAGTGAAGGATTTTAACCAAAGGTTTCTGACGTTAACGAATAAAATCCCTATAGATTTGATGCCTATAGAAAGCTTAATTGTTGCATATTATACTAAGGCCTTGCATAATAACATAGCCATATGGGTTAAAAGGTCAAAAAAAAACATGTTGTTAGAATCCTTTGAGGAGGCAATTATAATTGAGAAATATATACTGAGCTTAAAAGATAGTCTTGGTAGCGAAGCTGAAACAACTTCATCCTCAAATAAGAAAATATAAATTCTCACTAGGCCTCCTCAAACAAAAAATCAACAAGAAACTTTAGACTTGGAGAGATTGCAGAAAGATTTTCGAAAATTGTCCAATCAATTCATTGACATGGAAAGATCGGCCGAGCAAGTGTCTACAAGAAAAGGAAGTTTCAAACCTCCTTCTAGAAATACTTTCCCTCCAAAACGGCCAAACCCGACCACTGAAGGTTTAAATTTTGAAAGTTTACAGTATGCTTTGCAAACAATATTAGAAGCGCATGACAATTCTATTTATGTTCCTCCTGAAAATTCTGATGATACAGTTGAGGAAGAGGTACCAGAAGAGGAAGACTCATCTCCTTTTCTTTTCGGACAATTGTTAGACAATAGTTTTGTAATGTCCCCCACCTC
>JZKD02S0288561.1:220444-237694 GCA_000966675.3 Picea glauca
TTGCTTGTGCTTCTACATCTTGAATATATTGTGATCTCCATGTGTTGATGAGTCTTGTATGCACTTAATAACTCAATAAATTAGTAGTAGTTAGTGATTCCAAGAAAGAATTTGGTTTGGGATCATTACAAGTTTCCAAGCAAATTTTGAAACTGTCCACCCCTACAACACTAGGAGTAAAACACAAAACAAGCCTCCACCAGAATTAAGTAAAAATGTATTTCCAAAACAAACAAGGAAAATTGAAACCAGAAAAAAATTAGCTGCCTCAATTTTAGAGTATGATTTAATTGAAGATCTAAAAAAATTAAGGGCAAATATTTATGTTTTTGAATTGCTGAAATTTCCTCTTAGTTTGTAGGAAATGCTACAAAGCATCGCTGAGAAAAAAATAAAGAATGATGTTAGCAGCAAAAAATTAGAAGAAATTGACTTGAACGCAGCTAAAAATGTCCCAACTAAAAAGACATCTGAACATTAAGACAAAAGTGACTTAGCAGAAAAAACTGTAGAAAACCTAGATAAAACTGTTTCAGGGACAACAATAAAAAATCAACAAAATTCTGTTGTTTCCACATGGAAAAATATCCCCCCTTTTTTATTAACTTTTGAAATTTTAATAGGAATACACATAATTGTATGGCTGACTTCGGTGAATCATCAAATGTGATGCCTCTATCTGTATGCCATAAAATTAATGAAGAAGTAAAACCTTCTGATCTTAAAATCATTCAGCTAGATCGAACGAATGTTAAGGTGATCAGTGAGCTTAAGAATGTGTTGATCATATTATCATCCAATACTAAAGTTCATCAGATAATTGATTATCATTTTTGATATTCCTAAATTTTATGGTATGTTTTTAAGCAGAGATTGGTCAGAACAATTGCACAGTTATTTTGCTACAGACTAGTCTCACTTGTGGCTACTAGAAAATGGACAGCCCAACAAAATCAGAATAAAAAAAGAACATTATCTTAAGCATACTGTGATAGATCTGAACGATCCAAATGAGCCTTTCATTACCTCCATGAATTCGATTGAAATGCAGGGAATGAATACCTTTTTTGGGTAATTTCATGACCTAAATTTCCTCTGTTACTGATCCAGAACAACAATCTGAAGTTACAACCTATACTTAGGTACCATCTTTGCCAAATACGCCAAGTACTACTAATGAGACATAGATCTGGTCCATATATTTTGATGGAGCCAAATCTTGAGAAGGAGCAGGTGTTGGTTGTGTGCTCATCGATCCTACAGGTAATAAATCATATATTTCTTGTCGATTAGAGTTTGAATGCACTAACAACACAACTGAGTACGAAGCACTTCTGCAGGGACTTAGGAAAGCACTGGACATGGATGTGAAAAATTTGATAGTATTCAGTGATTCAAAAATCGTGTTCAAACAGGTAAGAAATGCAATACATTGTTTGTCTCCGCATCTGAAGAGTTATCAAACTGAGGTATGGAGTTTAGTTCATAATTTTTTACCATTTAACATAAATTTTGTTCCTAGGATGAGTAATTTAGAAGCTGATCTACTAGCCAATGTTGCTTCTAAATTGTTTCCCACTGAAGGTCTTTTTCCTAATTCTTTTTCGATCAAATTGTTATTCAGGCCATCGATTCCATATAACATCACGAATTGGAGAGTATTCGATGAAGATCAAGAGATCATTAACTTTATACATATGGAGGACACCTTCCAAGATGCAGTTATTGATGAAGACACTCATGAAGAGAATCTCTGAGAATTCATGGTAATATCTGATCCCTAATCTCCTGAATCAACATTTGAGCTGGTAAACTCTATTCGAAAATCTGTTGTGATATTACAGAAATTTTATGACTTGCATGAAAAGTTTAGAGGGGTAGTCAATTGAAAAACTAGCAATTCCTCTTTAATCTACGGAACTTGTTGGGCCCTTCGGTTTTGGGATAAGGACTCATGCAAGTTTTGACTAAGCACGAGTTGCACAATATTCACCAGAAGCTGGACAACAGAGCAAGAAAGAGAAAAATAAAGCAATTTTGAAATTCAGCGCAACGCTAGATAAGAAATAAACGGTTGCAACCGAACAAGGAAGCGCGCAAGCCAAGATGGAAGACACAACCTAGCTATATATAGGACTGAACATAATTGTTAAAGGGTTGGTTTTGTTGTTGTTAGTCAGTTGATCTCTTAGCTGTTGGTTAGTGTAAGTCGATTCAAGTAAAGTCTTGAGTCTGTAATGTAACCGATCTATTTGTCTGAGAGCCAGGGCTCTTTAACATGAGTCCAGAGTCAAGAGTCTGTACAGAGAATTACTGGGTATTCGGGAGCCTGTAATTATGGAAAGGTTCTGAAGCTAATATGAAGATGGATCTGAAATTTCAAAATATGACGTGTCTCTGTGCGTTTACTTATGCATTGCAGTACTTATTTATGGTCTATAATTTATTCTCGAATGGTTCTATGTTTAAATGTTGGTTCTCAACATAAGTAGGTCCAATTCTTGCATACATAAGATTTAGCATTGTTTATGTCTCTTGTGCAAGATTATAATGAATCTTGAAGGTTATGTGGATCCTCCTAAGTCTTTTCCTTACCCTTCCTTATCTTTTTATCTCAACAACACTTCAGGTGAGACTTATTCTCTTCAGAGGAGATGAAAATGCCAATGCTCTAGACTACTCAATACCTTTTTTTGGTCACCTGAGAAGGACCCTGGTCTGATCAAACTTGTGCCAATAAAATGGTTTCATTATCGGGACCTATGTAAAATGGGAAACTGTAGGGAGAATGATTCCGTGGATCCACATATCTGGTATTGATCAATGGTGGGAAAGAAACTGTGACACCTTCATATGGAAAGAAGGAGAACTGAGGGAAAAATCAGTGGAAAACACTCGCTAAGCAATCTTTTACTCATAAATATCAAGCGACCAGTATGAGATTTTATGGGTTAAATTCCCGGAAGAAAATTTCCACTGGATAAAGAAGCTCTAAGAAGCTCCAGAGTTCCAAGGACAAGTCAAGAGGATCTATGCTTGAGACACCAAAAATATAGCAACACTTCAGAGGATGTATTTTGCAGTCATGTGGGCGATTGATTTCTGGGTCAACACCACATTAGAAGGATATATCATCAAATTTGCAGCTGAGAACGACCAATTGTTTTTGTGAGTAGAGGCTATTTTCAGAAAAGATGCAAGGGGAAGACTGTTAAGAGAAATCCCCCTATGGATTAAGTTTTTCTTGATGGAGGAGGGGATGTTGACTATGTCCCCAACTGAGATGGTAGCATAAACACCCTCACTTGGGGTAGGGAGAGGTGGGGTGAGAGTCATGGCATGAGAGAGGGGAAGAATCATTTGAAAAATTGGAAGAAAACATCAATAAACGAACTTAAGAGATGACCGAGCCTTGAAGAGAGCCACCATAGTTGAGAAGTGGTGGCATGGAAAGATCAAGAAAGAAGAAAAATAGTCCGAGAAGTTGAGGAAAGAAGGAAGATCAGAAGAAGTAGAGGAAAGACATATAGAAGAGTTGGAGAAGATGAGAAGACAGGAAGGACTAGCCAGTCAAAGATTAAATGAGAGAGAAGCACAGAGAGAATGAAGTCCCCAGGAGGTTGGACAAGAAGGAGAAGGTGAAGATGTAAGAGAGGAAGAAGTCATCATGAATCTTGAAGAAGAAATAGAAGATTCATCCCCGATAACAGGAGAGATCAGGAATTCGACCAAATAGATCATCCTAGTGGAAGCAAATGAGACCCCCCAAGTCAAAGAAAACTACCCCGAAGCTAGTGGCTCTAGCCTTGAATCACACATACCCCAAGTGTCTTCTATACAAGAAATAAGTTCAATGCAACCTTCTCATGTTAGTTATGTTCCAGTACAATTATTTATCCAATCATAACCATGAAGTGCGAATACAGGGAGGATATTGGGATCCCTTGGTAGATTGCAAGCAAGACCATTAGGATTCATGTTGATAAGAACACCAAGATCAATAATGGATGGCCACGCAGAAGGTTCGATTGCATGGTACCCAGAATTTTGGGGAAAGGGCGATGAAGAAATTGAGAAGCATTGGTTCTTGTGCAAAGCAATATGGAGATCTAAAGGGACTCTGGATGCGAATAAGTTAGTCGAGTTCCAGGCTACTTTGAGAGGTCGTACTCTCAAGTGGTACATGAATATCATCGAGCCAGGAGTGCCAAGAATGTAAGGTCAATCATTCACACTTGGCTAGGTATGAACAAGGTTTATAGCTGAGTTCAAACTACCTCAGTTAGAACAACAGGCTTTGTCTAAGTTGCGTTAGATCCAACAGCGGGAAGGTGAATCAGATTGGGAATACAACCAGAAGTTTGCAGATGCTATAGGGAGGTTAGCACATCTAATCCATGAATAACATCAAAGGGAGTGGTACACTCAAGGATTTCTTCCTCTGACTCAGATTCCTTTAACGCAACAATGGATAGCCACTTTAATAGACGCTTTGGAACAATCGATGAAGATTGAATCCATGGTGGGATACCCTGGGAGATTGAGAGTGACTAGACCCCCAACATATGCGAATCTGGTGCAACTACAAGGGTAGATATCGATGATTAAATAAAATATTCAAGAGTTGACGATACCCAGACCAGGAAGACCACATTTTTGGTGTAGTAGATGCTATACAGAAGGTCATTTGGTGAACACATGTCCTTGAATAAGGGGAATGGGACCTCCTCAAAATCAGATGGTAACCCGACCAGGACCCACGGGAGGAGTTGTGCAGGTATCTATGAACTTACCATTCCATAACCCCACCTCGTATGATGCTTTTCCAGGAGGCCAAGCAACACCAACAGCTGAGTATTGTGAAATCTATTGAATCCATGGATAGTACCAAATACAATACACTTTGATTTCTACACATCTACCACACATACCACAAATCAATGTAGAGCATTGGATGCAGTTGAAGACAGGTAAGACCGAACATCATTTAGGGTGAATGAAAACCCTCAGGGACTAGGAAGAGGTCGAGGAGGTGGATCCGGAGGAAACTTCAGAGGAGGAAGGACTGGGGGAAGAGGAAAAATTAGTTGTTATAACTCTGATGAAAAATTTCACATGGCTAGAGACTATCCTCATCCAAGGAGGCCATGGTGCTCTCATTGCAGAACCAATGAGCATGCAACTGAAGACTGGCTAGAGTTAATTGAAAAATCTGAAGATAGAGTATGACAAATAGAAACTAACCTCATCAGTTCAGAAATAGAGAGGGTTATTAAGGGATAATTTCCCAACCTTAATATCGTTACTCGAGGAGGAGAAAAGACAAGAGATGATGCTAATACTCTACCTCAAATCCAAAAAGTGACACCTAAAGAAGACAGGTACGACCCTATGAAACATAAGTCGTTCTTTAAAGATGCCATAGAAGTATTTCAGAATATTCCTAGCCCTGAGATGCAAGAGAAAGCCCCACAACCTATGGTTTATCCTAAGATGGCACAAGTCCTTGCTTCACCCCTTGCACCCAGAAACCCTGTAGTCATGTCGAGACAACTTGAGAAACCTCAAAATGTAGTTGACCTTTGGCTTTAATTATTCTCTGACATTCTGGGGAATGATCAACTAACAGAAAAGTTGTGCAATGCACTATACCTAGTTTTAGGGAACGAAGAACCCCTAGAAGCAAGAATAAGGGCTAATCTTCCCGAGAAGAGTACTCAAAGAGTGCAGCGAAGAAAAGTATGAACTAGAAAAGAATTCAGAATAGTATCCCAGTTAGATGAATTTGAGATTAAAGAAGTCATGTTGGATCTAGGATCTGATGTGAACATTATGCCTTAAACGACCTAGGAAGCCTTAGGAAAACCTAGGTTGACATATTCGCCAATTCATTTAAGAATGGAAAACCAATATTGTATCTTCCCCATAGGAATACTAAAGAATGTGTAAATAGATGTTGCAAGATTAAAGACAGTGGATGACTTTGACCCTGCACTACTTGCCATTGATTGGGCCTTTGAAAATTATGTAGTAATCGACTTAAAGAAAGACACCATGACCTTTGAGGATGAGGGAATCAAGGTATTTGAACCTTTGGATCCATATGTATGACCCAGGTATATAGAGCCAACAAACAATAATATGGAGGGAGAAGACTTGGATCAGTTGTACACCTTAACAACAGGAACAAGAGACGATTATATAAATCCTACTACTGATGGATCAGTAAGTTGGAGAAGCATATAGTCAGCAGATGAAGATTCAGAATTGGCTTTCGAAAATTGGCAACAAATTTCATACGAAATATTCTCAAGAAGATGCGCAACTATCAGAGTGACCAGATGGGTTGGGACCGAAGTTATAAAACACCTAGTATACGATGGAACCTCAAAACTAGACAATTTTCTGCTCAACATGGAAGAAAATGTAATAGAAGATCAAATAATCTTGGTACTAGATGTATATTTTCAGAACACCCCTACAAGATGGTGGGCTAATAATAAATCCTTAATCATAACTTGGGACAAGGTGAAGCAAGATATCCAGTATAGGTTCCAGAATAAGGAGCAGTTGGAATTAGCGACGCAGACTGATCTCAAAGTTGCGAGACTGTGCAATGAAGAATCAAATGCTAGAATGCATATTGAACAGTGTGGGACACAGTGGAAAGATGCGAGGATACCCTCTCATTTCTGGGTCTAGGTATTTCCCCACTCTCTAGGTCAAATCCCGGAATCTTTGTGCAGACACAAAGAAACCAGAAGGCATACCAGCGACTGGAAAACACTGGTAGCTCATTTTTGCAAGGACTTCTCATTTACAAGTAAGTACCCTGATCTTGAAGTAGTCCTGCAAAATATTAAAGGATTTATTTTTACAAATAATGGTAATCAAAAATCAAACTTAGCGGTATGTGCCAAACATAGCCAATAATTCCACAATAACCTTAATCTGGCCTCATCCAAGAAACCTATAGAATGTGATCAGATTAGTAGAAATGCAGAAAGACTAGATGACTTAGAAGAATTGAGAAACCTGTCCATCAAAGAGAGAGGGGAGAAGAGAAATTCAAAACACCATACCCATCCAGATCGATATTTCCTACAATCACCCATTAAAATTGTGCAAAATAAACATAGGGACTGCAGAGCAACCCAAGATAGCTACGGTGGGAGACTAATGGGATGAGAAAACCAATCAAGAAATACAAATTTTGTTGTGGGAATATGAGGATTTTTTCCCAAAGACGTTTTCAGAGTTAAAGGGAATCAAAGGAGTTATGGGAGAAATGAAGATTGAATTGAAACCAAGATCCAAGCCTGTCAGACATAGACCATACCGTCTTAACCCTATAGTAAAAGAGAAGGTTAAGAAGGAAATAGATAAGATGTTGGAAGCATGACTCATTTTTGCAGTAGAAGAAGAAGAGTGGGTTAGCCTGATAGTTATTCAAAGAAAGAAAGCAACAAAGGATATTAGAGTTTGTGTAGACTACAAAATCCTCAACTTAGCCTGTGTGCATGACCCTTTCCCAACACCCTTTACAGACGAGGTGCTATAATAGGTTGCGAGGAAGGAAGCATACTCATTCACAGACGGATTTTTAGGGTACCACCAAGTCAGGATCGCTGAAGAGGAAAAAAAGAGGACCACTTTCATAAATGAATGGGGATCTTTCTAATACAATGTGATTCCAATTGGCTTAAAGAAAGCCCATGTAGTTTTCTCTAGTATCGTAATAGAAACTTTTAGAGAGTTCATTCACAAATTTATAGAAGTATATATAGATTATTGGACAATATATAGCCTGCTCAATGAACATGTAGCACTGTTGCGGTTAATGTTTGATAGATGCAGAGAATTGCATATCTTATTGAATCTCAGAAAGTGAATCTTCTGTGTACCTCATGGGAATTTGTTGGGAGACATAGTCTACCGAGAAGGAGTATTGGTAGACCCAGCCAAAGTTACGGTCATTAAAAACATGCCACCACCTATGAGTGCTAAATAGTTGAGCTGCACACAGGGATACACAGGTTACTATCACAGGTTCATATGAGGATATGCCAACATTACTGCACCTCTAGAAAACCTATTGAAAAAGGATGAAATGTTCCAATGGACTCCAGAATGTGATAAATCATTCGAGAAAATTAAGTAGAAGATAAACACAACACCGATTCTGATATTTCCAAACCGGTAGAATGAATTTCACGTCCATGCAGATGCTTCAGGAATTTCCTTGGGAGCTATCTTAATGAAACCGAGAGATGGAGCTATGGATCATCCTATATATTGTGTGAGTCAGAATTTCTTGAAAGAAGAACGCAACTAAACAATAACAGAAAGGGAGGGCTTAGCCATGATTTATGATTTGCATAAATTTAGACATCATTTGTTAGGTTCTCATTTCAAATTCTTTACTAATCATTCTGCTTTAAAATATCTAGTCAACAAACTTGTGCTGGAAGGGAGAATTTGTATATGTTTTTTTTTTTTGTTTCAGGAATTTTCCTTTGAATTTATCATTAAGCCACGAAGATGAAACATAGGACCTGATCACCTATCCAAATCAGATTCAGGGTAAAGTGGCGGAGCAATAGATGACCAACTCCCAGATGTAGAATTGTTCTGGATTCAGGCCATACCAAAATACCTGGAGGAAATAGCAGTCTTCTTACGTACAGGGGCCTGCTCGAAAACATATTTCACAACACAGAAACACCACATGGTTATTAGAGTAGCGGATTACCAGCTGATCGTCAGACAGTCGTATAAAATAAGACTAGACTGTATCCTTAGAAGATGTGTCCTGGATCATGAAAGAGACGATATACTTTGGGAATGCCACGATGGAGTTGCAGGAGGTCACGTAGGAGGAAAGGCCACTGCACAAAAAGTTCTACAAGCTGGAATTTGGTGGAAAACACTCTTCACGGATGAAAAAGTATATGCTAGATCGTGTGATGTTTGTCAATGCGTGGGTAAGCCATCACACCGAGACAAATTACTATTACAAAAAGTTAGATCTCTACAAGCATTCAAGAAATGGACAGTCAAATTTATTGGACCAATCAACCCTACAACCAAGCATTCAAAGGCTAGGTACATCATCACCACAACTGACTACCTTACCCATTGGGCAGAAGCAATAGTTGTTAAGGATTGTTCGACCGATACTGCTACCATGTTCATTTTCGAGAATATCATCACTCGGTTCAAATGTCCCAGGAGCCTAACCAGTGATTAGGGAGCTCATTTCATTAGCAGCACTATAGAAATGCTTACAATAGAGTTCCTGATCCAACACCACAAAATCAGTCCCTACCACCCATAGGCCAATGGAACAGTCAAAGCTTTCAACAAGATTCTGGAAAGAGGGCTGACAAAGTTCTATTGAACAAATTGAGAAGATTGGGATGACAGAGTCCCAACAGTGATATGGGCATACAGGAAAACCACAAAGAAACTCCACAGGTACACACCGTTTCAGTTAGTTTATGGGAAAGAGGTAGTGGTGCCTACATAATTTATCACTCCAAGTTTGTATATTACACAAATCAGACGTATGTCAGGAGAGGAATCTATTGTGCAGAGACTTACAGAGTTACAAGAACTTGAGGAGACTAGATTTCTATCAGACTACCATCAGTTAGTCAAGAAAGAAAGACAAAAATATTGGCATGACATGCACATTAAGACCAAGGTATTTACACAAGGAGACAAGGTTCTACTCTATGATAGTCGGTACATGAAGCACCTTGGAAAGTTGTGCATGCACTGGTTGGGACCATTCATAATTTTAGAAATACAACCCTCAGGATCATTCAGACTCGTGCAACAGGATGGTGTGTTGCGGCCATGATAGGTGAATGACGCTCGCCTGAAGCCCTACTTGTCTCAAAATTGAGAAATAAAAATTGTCACTCTAGTCCGAAGGATCTTGTATAATAGTTAGATTTTAGTTTTCTGAAATTTTTGTAAATTCAGTTAACAAATTCGATGTGTGCAGTGTTGCGCCATGGAACCTAGTTCATTTTTTGTTTAAAAATTGTTTGATATAGAACTAATAACTCAGTATTGTAGGATCTAAATCATAAGAGAAAATATTAATGACAATCATTAATATGATGGGGACCTCCTTTCTGGTCAAAGGGAGAATGAATCTAAATACGATCTAAGCCCATGTGCCATGTGAACCTAGTCTAGTCACAACCTTTATGACCATTACGATACCCCGCCTGAAGTCAATTAAGCCATAAAGTTGTGATATGCTAAGATGCCATCAGAGTTCGTGCCAGGATACCCACCCTTCAAATGGAAAGGTATGAAATCGGCCACATCCTTATTCCACTCATGCAAGTAAGGAAATGCCAAAATCTCCCAATAGGATTTACCCAGTTAAATCATCCCATCAGACAACTCAGATCCAGTTGCATCCATTCGATCATAATGAACAATAGTTATTGCTAAAACTTTCCCTTTAAGTGAAGTATAAGGTACTAAGAAATCGCTCGAGAATGCATCATTCTCAAAGAACTTAGCCATTTCTAAATTTAGTAGAGTGAAACAATCTGTACAAGTGTGAAATCTGTAGTCGTGACCTTAGTCTTATATTACCACAGAATCCTGAATGTCGAGAGCCATAACAAGCTGAAGTGTTATGTCTAAAGAAGCAGTACTAGACAAGTCCTACGACCCACGAGTAGAGGTCATGGGAAATCTAAAAGGGAAGGTGGATTATGTTAAAATCCTCCGTCTGGATCTAACAGATTCAGTTTTGTTCCCTTAGATGAACACATATGTCTTTTGGGAGATGGCTCTAGATAGACTTAGAGGCATGCAATTTGAGCCAAAACTAGACTTTATCAACTTATTCAATTCGACCATCATGAACCTTAGAGACCTACCAATATTCGGTACCACTGGTGCGGTTGCGTGGTGCACAAAATGTATGATAAGTAGGGTACACAATAGAATTCTCTGGTTGGATAAGTGTTACACCTCAAAATTACTCACTTCGATAGTGTCGCAAATGTCTTCATTATGAGTGTTGTAAGTGTCGCATCTTGTCTGCAAGTGTCGCATATTGACTATAAGTGTTGCAGGTGTCACAAACATCATACTTCCATATTGCATATGTCGTGCCTCTAAGGACATCATAAAGACACTTAAGACACCTCAAAGGTTAGTTTGGAAGAAGAGAAATCACTTGATAGGAAGTACAAGCCTTTTGCCATTGGAAAAACCACTCAAAAACTGAATTTTGGAGAGGAGTGCTCCCCTACCCACTGTCAGGGAGTGTTGGTGCTCCCTAAGCCTCTTTGGGGGAGTGTTTGAGCACTCTGTGCACCTTTTTAGGGGAGCGCTACCCCTTTTCTGAGCAAATTATGGGTTTGTTGAGGCAAATCAGGGAATAATCACTCAATTCCTGAAGGTAGTTGGATTCAAATAGATGGTCAAGGCATGATCTTAGGGGATATCCTCAACTGAAGGAGAGGAATCCTCAACTCATCCCAAATATATCTCAAGTGTTTGGACCTCTCCAAGGTTATATAAAGAGGCCTTCTCATGGTGAAAGGCACAATGGAGATTGAGAATTATACCTAACTTATGATCTCATAAGAAGGTATTGACATGGAAAAGGATGGATATGTGAAACTTATGATCCCATGAGTGAGAGGTCATCAAAGAAATAAGTGTATATTACTTGAGCAAAGGGATTGGACAAGGAGAACTGGAAGAAGTTGTTGCACCTTTGTTCAAAGGATTGTAAGTACTTTTACTTGTTCTCATTAATAATCAATGCTTGGCCTATTTCTTTCAAACTTATGCTTGTTCCATATGAGTTTGTCTGCAGTAGATGGATCTATGTTTGAGCTAATCTCAGTAGAGTAGGAATTCCATTGTATCTTTGTTTTTCCTACAAGACCTATTAGGGAGCTCAGGATCGAAGCTTAGCCAGGACTTTGCAAGGACAAACATCGCTAACAAGGTACATATATTTCTCATTCTCTTTCATTTATTAGCTTGGTTAGATCTAAAAGGAAGTCATTTTACATGTTAATCACTTTTTTTTCTTGGGCTTAAGAGTCTAGAGACCAAGAGGGAATCCACTTGTCCATAGGGGGATTCACCTACAACAGAAATTGGCGACTCCACTGGGAGGAGCTCTGATTTGTTTCCATTCCCAGATCTTGTTTTGATCCTTTTCCCACTGATTTTATATTCTCCACATTGTCTTTTTTATTCTTAAATTTGTTTGATTTCCTCATTATGTCATCAGGATCACCCTGATTAACTGAATTTCCTTGATTTTTTGAGTATCTGGGATTTTTTCTGATATTTTTGGAGCAGAGCACTCCCCTCCTATTATTGTCAGAGTGATAACACTCCCCTGTAGCCTTACACTAGAGCCCAACCCCATTTTTGTGAGAAATTATCCATAATTTTCATCTTCTGAAGCTATTTCTTGGTTTTGGCTTTTGCTCAGGTTCCCATACTCTGAGTCCATCTTGATATTGGCTTTCAAACACCCTTATTTCTGAGAATTCATCCTCTTTTGTTTGGATTTTTGACACTTTCCCTTACTTTGCAATAACTCTTTGTACTTGGTGATTTAGAGTCAATTTGTCGTTTTATTCTCATTTATCCGATTGAGTGAAAACTTTGTAAGGATTTTCAAATGTTTTTTGTACTTTTCTTTCTGATCTTTGAGTCATCTTGTCCAAGCTCTTTCTCCTTCCTTTTGAATTTTTTTCTTTCTGTTTCTTGTTTTATCACAACAAGGGTGTCTTTTGGTTTATGTGAAGTTTGATTCTAGATTGCTTAAATATCACAACTCTCGAAGTCTGATTAGCATAAGAAGTTTTACATCTACTAGTTATCAGTCACATACAAACATTTTAGCATTGCATTGGATTCCTTATTGAGGACTATTGCATGATTTCATTTCATCATAGTGTTTGACAGTGAAAAGAAAATCCTTCTCCTTCCCTTAATTAGACATTCATTGAAAGAAAAGATTTCTTATCATTTCTTATGCATGTTTTGGGAACTGAGTCATAATATCATCAATATTCACTCTCATACACCTCTGAGTAAACAACAACCACTAAAATCAACGCTTAACTAAAACTTATCATACTTTTTACATCTTTGTTAGAAAACCTACATTAGTTTAAGGTGTAGGGATTTAGAATAGGTTGAAAGGATAACTTTCCAAAGATATCAAAAAAACTTAGCATCTTTCCGTAGGCAGAGAAAATCCAATTGTCGTATAGGCTTTCTAGGATCCCCCTCTCACACAAGGGTTACGCATGAGGTTGCATTCGGGTGAGTTACAAAGATTATCCCTCCGTGGTTCAACTGTTTGTAGTGGTCGGATCATATATTGGGGGTCACTTGAGGGTATACCCATGATTATGTGTGGGAGCCTCTCGAGTTGATTTCGAACTTGTTATCCTACCCATACATTTGGATCAAACTGTTGACTATACCCACCCAGGGACTGACTGTGAATTGGTGACCTCAGTAGCCATAATATTTAGGGTCTCACACAAGGTGATAGTGAAGGGAAGTCACACTGTACCTGGAACAGATGTTGGTCAAACTCACTCGGGCTCCTTGGAGGGTAAATCCACAATTACTACCTGGAATATTGCACCGAGGAGCAAGTTCGTTAAGCAGGTTTCCAACGTAACTGATCCACCCTCTCTATCCCCACCTCTTCCTATTTTGATCTCACGATGTTGGATTTCATCACCAACTAGTGGTTTCATTATGGGAAGGTTTTGTTTGATTGTTTGCTTCTCAGATTCATAGCATGTGTTGGCTATGTTACTTAGTAGACCTTAGGTTGAGTCAGTGTTAATGGAATCAAAACTTGAGAGTACCAATGGAGTAACCCCTTCTCCTGGGGAACCTTATACCTTTCCTTATTTTGGAAACTTTGGTTCTCCATACATTTCCACACGGAGTCTTTCAGGACTCACCATCGGATTACCGATTTGGTTGTTCCCCACTCCGGTGATCTCGAATCCTCCCAATGCTTAAAATACACATGATACTTTAGATTTCAGTACACCACCCACACATCAACCTCATGTCGAATTTTTTCCTTCTTCACCCATTAAGTCTCCTTCCCTTTATCCTTCTTCTCCTAGTGAAAGCTCTAAAGAAATTAGTCGATTTGATCAGAAGAAGAAGAAACAGAAAGAGAAGAAGAAGAAGAGTCTGAAAAGGACCAAGGCCCAAACAACATCAAATGTTGGATCCAAGCAACCAGTTACTGTTAATAGTATCAGGAGTGTTGATGAGGTCAACAAGATTAAAATGAGGAATCTGAAACCCAAATTCCCTTGCAGTCTTTGTAAGGGTGACCACTTTCTAAGGGATTTCCCTGGTATTCCTAAGGTCTTAGAAATGTGTTCCTCCACGTCATTGGCCTTTGTTGGACATGCTAGTGATACCCCATCAAATAGTGACGTTCAGGTTGGTAAGAAGAAGACAACTGTCAAATTCCCTAGTATGTTATGCAAAGGTGATCATTATTCTCACCTTTTTCCTCGCATGGACAAGGCTTCTTCTTTTTTGGAAAAACTTCAACTTCAAAAAGGTTATCGTAAGATTTCCCCAAACCCATCGTTAGTTTATGGACTGGTCTATATTGTTCCATCCTTGGTCAGTTCGGTTGATCAGGTGGTCAATCTAGTTTCTTCCTCGATTGAACCACAAACCCAAGTAGTTGATTGAGTTCCATCATCGATCAACACTACTCTTCATCAAAAGAGTGTAACCCAAGTATTCAATCCATTTTTATCCTCGGTCGACCCCACTCTTCCGTTAGAGAGTGACACCAAAGTGGTTGATCCGTTTCCACCCGTCGACCCCATTCTCCCCTTTGAGAATGAAATCCAAGTGGTCGATCTGGTTCTGTCATCAGTTGATCCCACTCCTCCTTTGACAAGTGCCAAAGTGGTTGATCTAGTCCCTTCCTCGGTCAATGCCACCCTTCATCCGAAGAGTGCCAAAGTGATTTTTCTAGTTACATCATCGATCAATCCTACTCTTTCTCTAAAGAGTGCCAGCGTGGTCGATCCGATCCCATCATCGATCGATCCTACTCTCCCTCTAGAAAGTAAACCTGACACTGCCAACATTTTTCTTGTTGATACAAAATCTATCGTACTGGGGGGCATTCTTCATTCTCCCGTGACACCCCCTCGAAGAAATGAGGCCATCCTTTTTTATTGGGGTGCGCTGACTGGACCTCGTCTTCCCTCTCACATTCCTTTCCAGATTACAGTACAAGTTTTTGGTTGTGACATTCCTTAAATGTTGATAAATGAAGGTGTGTCTATTAGTATGTTGTCCTCTATTGATTGGCATGCTTTTGGTTGTCCTTAGATTGCATCAGTTACACAAAATCTATTAGTTTTTAACGAAAGAACTAGTCAACCTTTAGGGACCCTTCCTCAGTTTCCTGTAACTTTGGGAGGGAAAACTGTCTTTATTGATGTCATGGTAGTCCGAGACCCCTTGGATTTTTCTTTACTCCTTGGGCAATATTATGTCTATGTCATGAAAGCTATTGTGTCCACTCTTTTTCACGTGATATGTTTCCCTCACGATGGAAGAATCATGACTATTAATCAACTTTCCTTCATTGGTCTTGACTGTATTACCTCCCTGAATGGTTCTTATATGACGACAATATTGCCCCCACCGCATGTCAATTATGTGGCATTATCTCCCATGACTTCAAATTTAGATGATTTGGATCTAGTAGTTGACATGGTGATATCTTCGGTAGAGATATTGGAGCATGATCTCCTTACCCCTGTCGCGACCCTCGACATGCGTTCCTTCCAGAGTGATTTTATGCCATCCAGTGAAGATTTCTTGGAAGCCTTGACCGAGTTTTGTCCCTTGACATGGTGTCTTTCCAAAGCGTTATTCTCTTGGAAACCATGATGAAGAAGAGGTCATGAGCATAGTTTCTCTTCTCTATAGAAAGATCATTAAAAAATGAAACAGAGGTCACGAGCACATTTTATATTCTTTGTAGAAAGCTCGTTAAAAAGTGAAACAGAATCTTTGAGCATAGTTTTCCTCTTTGTAGCAAGCTCGTTAAAAATGAAACAACAATTTGGGGATTGAACCCAGAGCTGTAGTGTTCCCAAGGCCGAGCCCCATTGCAGATCATGTTATATGCAAAGAATTGTAAATATGTTCTATAGGCTGGTGAGCCAAGTTTTGAATAAGCAGTAGGCTTATGAGTTTTGTTAGGCCAGGGAGCCTAAGTGTTGAAGGCCAGGAGCCTGTGATATACTTGTATGTATGAAGGTCGATTAATAAAATGTAAATACCGCTAGTGCAGGCCGACCACGATGAAAGATTGATGGGGGACTGAGCGTCCACAGATTGGGCAAGGGATCAGGAGCTGAAAGGTGGGAAAGGGGATGAGTAATGAGCCTAGGGGCTAAGCCTAGGGGGCTTAGGCCTGGAACAATATTTAAATATTATTTCCAAAAATCCATGTGTACATTCTTTTATCCTAAGTTCCTTTGGAGGGACCCGTGAGTTCCCAAGTGGTGGGAGGAAGGTGTACGGTTGGAAAACATGCAGTTCCCAGGGTGACAAGTGYCAACCCTGGTGCATGCAAATAARAACCCTGAACGGAGCCGAGACTGGGCTCTCGCCTCCATTCTGAACTGAACCCCTGTGCGTGGAACCGGTACGACCTCTGCCGAATATCCGGATTATCTCTGAAACAGTTAGCCTGTGTTGTGCTGAGGAATGCGTGTATACCCTGGTCCAGCGAGCGTGGAGATTGTGTCTGTCTCTGAGAAAGCTCGTGTCTCTGAGGAAACCCGTGTGCATTTCCTGAATGAGAAGCCTGTGCTGAATTGAGTGGAAGTGTCTGTGTTATTCGGGGAAAATTGAGCTAGCTTGTGCGTGAAGCCTGCTCTGAAACCGCCCCGTAAGATTATCCTGTGACAACCGAACCTTTTGGGAAGCATTTCCTGTGTTTTCCCGTGGATTAATGTGACTACGTAGTGCTGGACTGCGTGAGGCTTGTTGGCATGTGTGCGACTCCTCCAGGTGAGAGAGTGCGCAGAGGGAGAAGATGAACTCCTGGAAGGAATCCCTGTAGCTGCCATAGAGCCCAGAGAATTCCGGTCCGGTCTGTTCCTGTAACCCAAGGTAAGGGAGACTGGCAGCCGAAGGACTATCTAGGTGACAGAG
>JZKD02S0288561.1:248945-274142 GCA_000966675.3 Picea glauca
GAGCATTACCATTATTTTCATTGTGTCATGGACATGGTGTTTTATGTTTAAGAAGAGATATTAGTGACTGTCATTCCACTTTAGAGTCCCAAAATAAATTTTAGAACCTATCTCTAATCTAGAGGTGAAGATGGCAATAACATACAAGATGTTTTCATTCTATGCATCTAGTTAGCCTAGTTTGTGGATATGTCAACCTTTGATAACAAAGTTCTTAAACTTTATGTAATGAAGTAGGCATCCCTTTTTTACAATGTGAAATCCGGAAAAAAGAGTTATACGAAGGCATTTCTGCATAGGAGGGTAATAACCTTATTGGATTTGTGTAGGAAGAAAAATGTCCCACTATCTGTTCCGTGGAAAATATTGCACTGACATATTAAGATGGTAGTAAGGAAGAATTTGGAGGGGGAGTGGTCCGTAGAAATTCCATTGTTCTATATTCCTATTTATAAGTGGGAAGGGGGAAATATGATCATTGGGAATTGAAATTGTATTTAGCAAAGAACTGGTATTCGAGTAATAATCAAGGTTGAATTTTGGGAAAGCTTAATTAAATGTGACCAAATCAATGAAAAGAACGAAACTATAAGATGTAGTTTTTACTTAATTTTGTGTAGCTTTTCTTGGTGTTGCTGGTATATTGTGGACACCAATATAATTTATTTATTTCTTAGTCTCAAGCATTAGGGACATTATTGCTCAATGATTTGGTGTATTAGGAGCACTAGTGCACCCATACCTAAAGAAAACCATCGATGAACCTACACCGTATAGGAGCATTGGTTCACCCATACCAAATAGGAGAAACAATATACCAATATAGAAGCGAAGCACTGATACTAACCTAGACATATACATTTCATCTTCCAAAAGAGATCCAT
This sequence comes from Picea glauca, assembly GCA_000966675.3. Classification (NCBI taxonomy): domain Eukaryota; kingdom Viridiplantae; phylum Streptophyta; class Pinopsida; order Pinales; family Pinaceae; genus Picea; species Picea glauca. Next base: position 249,830 of record JZKD02S0288561.1, read on the forward strand.
ATATGATTCATACATAGCCATACAAAATCAATCTAGACAAAACCTAACATAACTAGAATCGTCTTTANGGAGCCTTGTAGCATGATGGATTATTTTGACAACATATCCTATTTTTTATTAAAATCCATGTAGATATGGAAAAATGAGGCCTCCTCGAACATAGATTTTTTCTCCAAGCATAGTACCATGATTGTCTCCAAGACCAAATATGTAATACTAAATTTTCCATTATCCCAATCCATCAACCACTTAAAATATCCAACACCTAATATTTTTTTCAAGTGCCACTTTCATCAACATCTAGAGGGTGTATAATTCAACCATGTTATTTGCTCCCAGTCTTGCTCCATATTTTAAGGAGAAGAAGTGGTAATGATATAAAAAGAGTATGACTCCATCCCCACACATTTTTGGAAAGCCTTGATAATATCCATCAAAGAAGTCCCAAGGATTTTTGAAATCAATATGGGGCTCATGCAATACCCTTTGGGATTTAATATTATTATTAATATCAAAATTGATGCCCAAAATAATTTTTTATTTTTTTTCTAAATAAATTTTGGTCGTCGCATATCCGACGACAACTTTTATCGATGCGACAGTTTTTCTATATAAACATCGAAAAGATATCGTCGCCTATGCGACGAAAGTTTCTATTGATGCAACAGTTTTGCTATATAAACAATGGAAAGTTGTCGTCAAATAGGCGACGACAACTTCTATTGATTCATTGGTTTAGCTACATAAACAACAAAAAGTTGTTGTCGAATAGGCGACGACAACTTCTATTGATGCGATGGTTCAACTATATAAACAACAAAAAGTGGCGTCGAATATGCGACGATAACTTCTATTGTTGCGTCGGTTTAGCTACATAAACAACAAAAAGTTGTCATCGAATATGTGACGACAGCTTCTATTGATGCGTCGGTTTAACTATAAAAGTTGTTGTCACAATTTAGATGAAAAATTGGTTTGAGATTGTTTGCCTATATCGTCGCTTATGTGACATTTGATCAAGTTCATCGCAAATGCCACGTCACCTAAATCGACGTTTCAGAGACTCTAAATTCGTCACCATATCAATGACATAACGTCACAATAACATCAAAACAACCGTCGCAAAATGGGCCAAATGTGCTAGTGAGATAAGGGTCGCATGGCGAAGATGTTTGAGCCATGGTATTCAAGGCTGGATTCAGAGAATACAACCGTCAACACCACATCATTTTCTAAATGGCATAATAGTCTGATACACGCAACACAGAGGCCGTGTATTCTGCAGGAGCTCCTTAATTACAATATATGAAACATTTCCTTCAGCATGAACCGACACCACACATTTTTCTGGACATGAAATTATAGTAGGGGATATTTCCATACAAAGATGTTGTCATTCTATCTAGACAAGGAGGCCTTTGATAAGGAAGTCATGTATTGGCCAGGAGTCAAACGCAACCCACGGAAGTTGGAAATGAATTATATTCTACCTACAGAGTTGTTGAAGAAGACAGACAAAGAAGCAGAAGTCAAACCAAGTTCAGTTCCAATGTCACAAAAGACAAAAGCTCCAATACAATCAGAATTTGAGGAGGAAGAAGAGATGCAGCAATTGGAGCGAAAGAAAAGAACAGCCCCCCATAAGCTACCATCCGATGTCATTTTTTCACGTGAGGATGTTAACCAAATCCTGAGTGATGTGTTCACTACTGAACCATTGATGAAGAGGCCCAGAACTGGGGTCTCTATGAACAAACCTTTGAACCCCCAACCACTTGCATTATATTCTCCCCACACCTGCTCAACGGTCAACGCCAACACTATCATCCACATTCATGATGACCCTGAGGCTAGAAAATTTCCATCCACGTTTGTCACTGAGCAGCCTCCGTCACCACCACCACCCCAGTCGCCAACCCAAAAAATCACCATTCCACCCCATACCACAAACCCAAAGCCGATGTAGTTCGATCATCCAGAGAAAGCAGAGCGAGGAATCCTAGAAATAACCCAAGAGTCACCTAAGATGAGACCATAATTTTTTGTTCCAAACCCCAAAGTACCAGAGTAGAGCATGAAGCTGAATGGTCTAAATCCAGAAATCAAGGAACAATAGCATGAGCCTTCGGTGCAAGGAAAAGACACCCAAATTGTAGAGGAGTCGGGAGCCGAAAGAAACCAACAGATCACCTCACCGGACAAGGGTTAGGGTGCCTAAGAAAGAACAACACATGAAGAAGACACAACAAAAGAGAAGGACATACCATATGCTTATAAAGAACCAGAATCAACAATCGGGTAGAGGGAGACATCTAAGTGAGAACAGATGGAATGGGTTCTCCAGAACCCTCAACAATGCGAAGAACCGATGCAATTATGAATATCTAGAACAAAGGTTCTAACTCTTTTTCCCTCAGATCTAAGATTGAGGATTGCACCAGGGTCACCAACAGAGGAGGAGGTAGAGACCCACTTAGAGCATTTAATGGCTAATGGACTTCCACTGTAGACATGAGCACCCAGAGACGCAGCTCCTTCATCCACTGACCTGGTACATTGGCCAATGAAGCACTTGTTTGGAATGATCAGAGAATCAATTGATCAATTAGAGAAAAGGCTCTAGGAGGTCGAGAGGTCTGTCGAGGTCACAAGGAAGGAAGATATTGTCACATAAACGCGCACGACACAGGAAGCACATGAAAAAATTTAGTTTGATCATAAACTGGAGAGAGTGCAGTAAATACTTGTTGAAGCCTGGTCAAATATTTAGAAGGTTTCACCTGAACTACCTGAAGCCAGTGACACAAGTGATTTGAAGCACCAGATGGAACTACTACAAGGAGCATGGACTCAACTGGACACTCGCACTGACCATCTAGAAAAATAGTTGTGTCAAAATCATCAAGAAGAAGAGAAGCAACCCCAGAAGTTGCAAGAGAAGATGCAGAAGATATTAATGCAAGGAAACAATGCTCAAGAAACGCTACTCAAGCACACAATGAAATGCACAAAGATTTTCAAGGAAGTCAGCGATTGGATGGGCATCATCGTTCAACGAAACCAAGTCTTGGAGGAGGTGAACACAAATATATAGGTGTTGAAAGAGGAATTTGCGATCACAATGGATCCGATGGAGAAACAACAGAATCTCGACCAAATCCATCAGGCCGACAATGAACTAAACGCCCTCCTTGAGGCACAATCCATAGCAAAGAAAGAGTTGCATAACTTCCAACCTGTTATTCAGGCAGTGTACATGGAGATGCATCAAGTTGATGAAACAAAATATTTTGATTGGAACCTGTTGGTCGCATCCAAGCCAAATAGTTATAGTAAAGAAGAGACCCAACATCTCTTTGCAGAGGCATCACTCCTCGCGAGGAAGTGGTAGTACAAAGTTGGAAAATTTCAAGAAGTAAAGGGGTGATCCTTAGAATTGATCCTAGAGTTGGGCCCTTCATTTGAAGAGGTAAAAGAAGGGAAAGCAAATAAGAGCTGAAGGAAGAAGAAAATAAAGAAAAGGGAAAACAACAGATGCTCCTGGGATATGCGAAAGAACCAAGCACTTGACTCAAGGGCGAGTCAAGGATTGTGGTTGGAGCCTATTGGGACCTTTGATTTTGGGATAAGGAATCATGCAAGTTTTGACTAAGCATGAGTTGCGTAAGCTTCACCAGAAGTTGTACAACAAAGTGAGAAAGAGAAACAGAAAGAAGTTGCAAAAGTCAGCGCAATTCCAGCTAAGAAACAAATGTTTTCAACAGAACAAGGAAGCACACAAGCTGATATGGAAGACACAACCTAGCTATATATAGGGCTAAACATAATTGTAAAATGGTTGGTGTTGTTGTTGTTAGTCAGTTGAGCTTTTAGTTGTTGATTATTGTAAGTCGAGTCAAGTAAAGTCTTTTGTCTGTAATGTAACTGATCTATCTGTTTGAGATCCAGGACTCTGCAACATGAGTCCAGAGTCAAGAGTCTATATAGAGCATTATTGGGTATTTGGGAGTCTGTAATTATGGAAAGGTTCTGAAGCTAATATGAAGACGGATCTGAAATTTCAAAATATGATGTGTCTCTATGCATTTACTTATGCATTGTAGTACTTCTTTATGGTCTATAAGTTCTTCTTGAATGGTTCTCTGTTTAAATGTTGGTTCTCAACATAAGTAGGTCTGATTATTGAATACATAAGATTTAACACTGTTTATGTCTCTTGCACAAGATCATCATGAGTCTGGAAGGTTCTGTGGATCCTCCTAAGTATTTTCCCTACCCGTCCCTATCATTTTGTCTCAACAACGCTTTGGGTGAGACTTATTCTCTTCGAAGGAGATGAAAATTCCAGTGCTTTAGACTACTTGGAAACTTTTGTTGGTAACCTAAGAAGGACCCTGGTCTGATCAAATTGGCGCCAACAAAATTGTTAATTTAGGAACAATAGATAATCCTCAAAATATTAATCTGGGAAAGGGATGTTCCGAGCAAGAAAGATCTTCTTTCATAAAATTATTCAAAGAATTTAAAGATGTATTTGCTTGGACGTACGATGACCTGAAAACTTTCAATCCAAACATCATACAACATGTAATCCCTATGAAACCCTAGACTCAACCTTTTCAACAGAAATTGAGGAAAATGCATCCTAAATTGGAACCTACCATTAAAAGGGAACTGAAAAAGTTACTAACTGCAAAGATAATTTTTCCGGTGAGGAATACCCAATGGGTGTCTAACTTAGTCCTTGTAAGGAAGAAAAGTGGTGAAATTCATCTTTGTGTCAATTTTCAAAATATAAACCGAGCATATGATAAACATAACTACCCTATTCCCCCAATGGAACAAATTCTACAACAAGTGTCTGGTTTTGAAATACTATCTTTGTTAGATGGTTTTTCGGGGTACAACCAAGTCCTTATGTCTCCTTTAGACCAGCTTAAAACCACCTTTTGTACCCCATGGGGCACTTACACCTACAGGAAAATTCCTTTTGGACTGATAAATGTCGGTGCCACCTTCCTGAGAGCAATGGATATTTCTTTCTGTGGCCTCATTAACCAGTCAGTTGTGGTCTATCTTGATGATGTCACTATCTTTTCTAGAAACAAGAAAGATCACTTGTCTCACCTTAGGGATCTATTGGAATGATTCTGCAAGTTCGACATATAACTCAATCGTAAGAAATCGGTCTTTGCAGTAGAGCAAGGAAAACTTATTGGGTTCATACTATCTAAGGATGGAATTGTTATTGACCCAAAAAGAACCCAAGCCATTTCTAAACTTCCCCCTCCTTCTTCCAAAAAGGCCATGCAATCCTTTTTGGGTAAGATTAATTTTGTCAGAAGATTTTTCCCAAGTTTCTCATAAATGGTTAGACCATTACAAAATCTAATTAAAAGGGAGGTTTTATACCGATGGGGACCTCAAGAAAGTTAGGTTTTCAATTCAATTAGAAAATCAATAATAGAAGCCCCTTCCTTGGCGAGTCCCAATTTTTCTCAGTATTTCACTCTTTACACTTTCGCAATAGACAGATCCTATGTTGTTGTGCTTACACAGAAAAAAAATGAAAGCATTGGGATACCCATTGCCTTCATGAGATTTGATTTTAAAGGAGCAGGAATTGATTACCTAGCAGTAGATCATCAAGCATATGTTGTTTTTAAAGCAATGAAACACTTCCAGTATTACCTGTTGAAATCCAGAACCAAAGTGATTCTTCCTTACCCCGCTGTAAGAAAGTTGTTAGTACAAAAAGAGCTGGGTGAGAAAAGGGAAAATAGGATGACATCACTACAGAAATATGACCTTGAAATAACTCCTGCCCAAATTGTTAGAGGTCAAGGCCTGTGTAAACTAGTGGTTGATTCATTTGAGGAACAAGAAAGTCAAATAAACACATCAACTATAAATCAACATGACGAAAAACATATCAGTTGTGCATAAGTTACACCCAATTCTTGGTATGAGAACATTAGATTCTATTTAACGCATGGATATGATCCCCACAATCTTGATACCAAAAAAAGAAGAGCACTTAGGCTTAAATCTGCATCTTTCCAGTTAATCAATGATATATTATTTCAAAAGACCTTTGATGGTGTTTTTCTGCGGTGTTTAGAAAAGGAGGATTCTGAAAAAGTGTTGATTGAACTTCATGCCGGTGATGTCGATAGTCATTTTGGTGGAGATACCACTACCCACAAAGTGTTAAGGGCTGGATACTATTGTCCTACCTTGTTTAAACATGCCCATACGTTGTCTCGAAAATGTGTAATCTACCAAATGGTCGCAGGACGAGTGAAAAAGGTGACTTTTTCTTTGCAACCTGTTACTGTAGACACACCTTTTCAACAATGGGGCCTATAAATAATTGGCCCAGATCAATCCCCCTTCTTCACAACAGCACAAGTACATCCTCACAACAACAGACTATTTTAAAATATTTTATGAAGCTTTACCTTTAAAAGTGGTCAACACCAATCAGGTAGTGTCTTTTCTGAACTCCCATATCATCACTCGATTCAGAATTCCTGAATGTCTGTTTTTTAACAACACCTCTTATTTTTCGTCACTTGATATGAATGTTTTCTCTCTAGAAAAAGGGATTAAATTGAAGTATTATTCCATCTACTACCCTCAAGGGAATGGTCTAGCATAATTGACAAATAAGAATTTAATCAAGGCTATAAAAAGGACAGTTTCATAAAACCACAAGAATTGGCACAATACACTGTACAATGCACTTTGGGCTGATAGGGTAACTCCAAAAGCTTCCATTGGTAATTCTCCCTTCTTTCTCATTTACAGAAGAGAATCTATCCTCCCACTGCATGTATTACTTCCTTCTCTACAATTATCGTATAAAGTTCAAGAAGAAGAGTGTCAACCTCTAGAAAACCAGATAAATGCTTTATTAAAACTAGAAGAGGTGAGAAAACAAGCTAAACATAAACTGGATCAGCACCAACAAATTATGAAGAGCTGGTTTGATGCAAATTCTTCTTCTGATAGGAATTTTGATGTTGGGGATTTAGTTCTCAAGTGGGACAAAGCGAACGAGGGTAAGGGGGAACATACCAAGTTCCAAAACCTATGGCTGGGACCATTTGTAATTTCTGAAAAATTGGGTCCTATCTCTTTTCGTCTGCATAACTTGGAGGGACAGTCGAACACTTTCCCAGTGAATGGACAGGCTCCTAAGAGGTATTTCACTTGATTATTTGTGATCCACCATTTGTAAATATTTTTAATTTAATTTTCTGTTTTTGATTTTGGTTCTTTTCATTTTGATTGATTTTGATTTGTTTTCTAAAATTATTATGTTTGAATCACCATTGATTTGTTGAAGGGAATCATAATTATTCTTCATTAGAAGTAGTTGGTAACATTTCGAGCACCTGAACAGTAAATGTTAAACTAATATCAGTAGAGCAAAGTTTCTATCTAATCACTATTTCTAGTTTCTCATTAAAATCACAGAAATATGCGATTATCCTTAATAATCTTCTAACGTCGTCCCTATCTTAATGAGGAGAAATGAATTGTGCTTTCCCATCCTAGAGATGGTTTCTTAATGGAAACCTAATTGTCCAAATCATGATGAAGGTCATCAGAACAAAAAAATGATTCTTAAATGATCGATCTTTTCATTTATAGATCATGATCAATATTAGCCTGCTCTCTTGAATATCATGAAGTTCTGGAAATTATAAACAAATTTTAGAGAGTTGAAAGAACTGTAATGTGTGGGAAGTGTTTGAAAACTTGCCGAGACACTGAATAGGTTTGTTGGCAGCAGGTAAATGCACTCATAATACCATGGCAACTTCGTCGGGGTGCTGAACAAGCTTGCTAACATCGAAGCAATGCCGAGTTTAAGAAGATCCTCAAGTATATCTTTTGATTTGATCAAGTATGAAGATGTTTTTATCATGAATGGACGAATCTTGGACATGATAGAGGTGGTGGAGTGGGTTAAATGATATCTCTGAAGAGGCTATAGATTCATGTTGGCAGTAGTGGCCCTCTCAATGGTATAGAAGTCACCTGCATAAACATCGCTACACCTGTGATCAAAAGAATATACCAAATTACAATTTTTGGACAGAAATGAATCCAATGATATATTTGTACTATTTTCTGATTTATTATCAAAACGCTTGATCTGTCGTTAACTGTCTCTCAAATTTATTTCATTTGTGCCACTGATATAAATGGTTGGTGATGTAGAGATAACTACTTCGCTCAACGTGTTGCCATTGTTGGCATCCAAAACTTTTGCCAATTTTATCATGATTAAAATTCATCACAAAGAGATAAAATCCTTTCTGTAGCTACCTCCTCCCTATATTTATAAATGATTTTGTCTTTTGGCATCGAGGTGATTTATTGGGCTAACTTATTTTATGAGTTTTTTTCGTTTTAGATTTCAGTTGTTTTGTTTAAATTTCATGACTGCAAGCATGAAATTCAAAAAAAAACTTCACTTGGGTAATCATTTTGTAGTCTGTGTTTTTTCTTTTATTCTCTTACCTAAGAAATTACATTTCGAGGGAAACTATATGTGTTACTAAGTTTATATTTCATAAGCTCGTTGATTAATTGACTGCCACATATTATGGAGAATATGTTTTGATTAGTTCTATGGGTGATTGTATGGTCTGATTATTAGATATCCATAATCGTGCTGCAACTTTGTGTTAACAATTGATATATTCTCTTTTCTCTATCAATCATATTGTTGTCATGTCACTTGGTATAGGTCTGATGAACCCATGAATATACCTCATTCTGTTGTCCTATACATTTAATGACCCACATTCATTGTTTGAATTGGTATTTGATAGTGGTTGAGGGTTTGATATTCATTATGTGTAATGGATCATAGGTCTACGTGCCCTCTTCTTTTCTATCTCCCCAAACTTAAGTTATCAAGCATGACAGTCTCCAAAATTCATAGGTAGTGGGCCATTTTAGTTTTCACAGACCTCTCCTTGCTACTTGTTTATTGGAAGTCAAAGCCTCCCTCCCATGATATCTACCGTGTCTATTTGAAAGTGACCATGGCCCCTGTGGTTTGAATCGAACCTAATGGCTGTCAGGCCAATCTTTCCCATGACGATGCCATAAATGATTTACAGCCTCATGGTTGCGATGTCTTCATCTAGAAATTCGAAGGTTACAACCTTATGGTCGCACAGGCCTTTTCTCAAACGTTTGATGGGTTTAGATCCAAAGTTGGGGATTTGCAATTGGAGGTCACATAAGACTCTATAGCCCAGGCGATAGGACTCCCACAACAAGGAGAAAATTGGTTCAAAAATGCTAAATTGGAAGGCGTTCCATGGAGCATGTTCATGGTCTCTCGCAAATCTACATGTTGCCCTAAAGGTATTTCTATTACGCTCCTGAAACCTCGATGGCACAATCTTATTTTGATTCTGAAACAGTTTATAACATGAGAAGGTACGTATAGTTTGGTATTTTATACCACATCCAACTGTTAATGTTGTTCCTAAGGTTTAAACTAAACATGCCCTTCTACTTGTTGATGAGCCTATACAAAATGTCAAAATTTTATAAGAGAAAGATATTGAAACCTCTGTCATGCCTCTTTCATCACGGGCTTATAAGGATTTTGTTGGTATCACACCTGTCTCAAATTGGGGACACTTGGGAAAGCTTCCTGAGTCGAAACAATTTTGCCCAAACTGAGTGCACAGTGAAATCACATTTAAATGAAAACCCCAATTTTGATAATCCCATGACCCAAAGTCAAGATTTCGATTCACATAATGACCGTGAAATTAATGAACTAGTTTCTATTGCTTTCCAAACCCCCCCAGGTAAAAAACCACGATGTATTTTTACACCCAGAAAATCATTAGAAGAGGTAGTGGATGTTTTGAAAGAGAAGGTTTCTTCTGATCCTCTTAATGAACTGAATCAGGGTTTTAATGACAAACCTGTTGTTAATAAAATTCGTACGAGCAAGAAACAGGATAACTCAGATTTTCATTTTATGAACAAGAGAGTTGGTCAATTGATATCCAGGGGTCTGTGAAATCGAAAGAAGGATAATTTGAGATCAATCTCAATGATCGAGGTCAATTATCACTACTCAGACGACACGATCAATGATTTCCTTACACTAGAAGATCCAGATAATCAGGGTCTCGGGAACAAAACTACTGGTCAAGCTAAGAAAGATGACTTTGTCTCTAGACTACCTCCGTTTCTGAAAGGCAAAGAGGGATTTGTTGGCATTAGCCATGACTTGAAACATGACACATGAAGAGCCAAATCATCCATTGCTGAGTACGCTCAACCTCAGCCTGCTATAGCACCAGTACATTGTGACAATTTCTTACACTGGGTAGAATGCTATTACAGGGACATACCATATTTACAGGCACAATTAAAACATTTGGTTGCTCACAATTCTCTCTTGAATGAGAAAATCAAGAGTTGGAGGCATGCACATATCAAGAAATTAAAAGACATAAGATATCTGGTAATATAATCATCAAACATGCAACCAACTTCAATTCCATAATTAATTCAAAACTATCTAACCCTTCACTGTCTAATTTCTAAAATGGTGAAAGTTGTTTCTGATTTTATTTCATTTTATTCTATTATGAAAATCGAATAGGAAGATTTAATTTTGATTTTCTTTGTTAATATAATACTAGCTATAGAATCTCATGATTCTGTAGCTGGTCTATTTCTGAATGTTAGTTGGCATTATTTTATGAATATCAATTTTGTTTTGTTATCTACATGAAAATGATGATTATGGTGCTATTTGCATGGAGAAACTATCTTGGATCATGCACTGTATAGTTCTGTAGTTTCTTTCTTTTTCATAAAACTTTGTTATTATGTAATAAATTTTGACAAACCAACTCCTACAGGAATGGTTTCCTGTTGTACTATTTTTTCAAAACAATCTATTTTGGGGGGATTGCACTCTATCTTGCATAATAATAGTTTGTTAATCCCAAACTAGTTTAAATAGTGATCATTGATAGTAGTGAAAATAAATTTTGTTGGGATACTTTATGGACATGTGATTTTGAGAACTGATATGGAGAAGATACTCACCATTGGATTTAGACTTGTGTGATGCTTACCCCATTATGTTCTTTCATTGCCTCAATCTTATGAAATATTATTATGTTTGATGCAACTTTAGTCTGGTTATCATATGGTGTTTCATATTATTAAGTATTTTGATGTTGTCTATAATTTGTTATTCCATTTTTATATCTATGATTAATCTGTCATTTGATTACTATTGATTTATTCTGGATATTAAATGATAGATAATATTGATGGTTTGAATTGAGTTTCCTTTCATTCTAAGTGTTGATTATCATAAGATCACTAGATCTTTACATTTATCATGTTATTTCTATATTCTCACTTCAACACACCTTTGAATTTATTCTCGAAGTATTAGCACTTTTCTGTCACAGATTTCCCTCACATGCAGGACAGTTGGGAGCTCGAATTACACAGGAATATAAACTCAGTTGATCGATTAGTTACATGTTAGTTTGTTTTTTATTTAGTTAAATTATTTATTAATGGAATAAGATAGCATGAATTAGCTTTGATTGCTTATGTATTCTTATTTCATTCATATTTGCTTAGTATTCATTAGTTTTAGATCTTTAAATATTCAAAAAAAAAATAGAAAATGTATGTTCTTTCTTTATCTCTTTATAAACACTTTTAAGAACATCCATTTCACAAGATGATAAGTAAACCTTGCAAGTTGTATATAGATTGTATATAATCATATGAACATATTCATGTTTTTATTTCAACACTTGTAATTAGTAAATTTATACTCTTAGCATCATAGATTTTAGATTAGTTTCTTTCATTTTATTATCTTTAGGAATTTAGTTGGCCAACGAAGCCATTAAGCTCATCGGATCATTTCATTCCAAATGGATTGGGTTATTTAGACAACCCTATTCTGGATTTGACCTTCCAGCTGATGATGTGTCACTTACGCCCATCAACACATACCCAAGAAAATTGTGTCTGACAGAGACCCAAAGTTTACCTCAAAGTTTTGGAAGGGGTCATTCAAGGGGTTTGGAACAAATATGAACTTCAGCACAACTTATCATCCTGAGTCTGATGGGAGAAAAAAAAGGGCGAACCAAGTGATAGAAGATATGCTAAGGATGTATGTGATGGAAAATACATCTAAATGAGAAGACTACCCACACTTGGTAATTTTTTCTTACAACAATGGGTACCAAGCATCACTGAAGATGATCCCATTTTAGGCACTTTATGGAAGAAAGTGCAACACTCAAATAAGTTGGGACAACCCAGTTGATAGAGCAGTGTTTGGGCCAGAGTTTCTTAAGGAAGTGGAAGAGAAAATGTTGCAGATTAAACAAAATTTGAAGGTTTCCCAAGACAGGAAGAAAAACTATGTTGACAAGAACAAAACTCACAAGGAATTTAAAGTGGGTGACCATGTTTTCTCGAAGGTGAAAGCCAACAGAAGTTCCCTGAAGCTGGGAAACTGTTCCAAGTTGGCATCCATATATTGTGGGCCATTTGAAATCCTAGAAATGATTGGAATAATAGATTATATGTTTGCATTTCCTGCATCTGTGTCTATACATAATGTATTTCATGTCTCATTTATTAATAAATATATACTTGATGCTAATCATGTTATTGATTGGAATGTGATATTTCAGGTGCAACAAGAAAGTTCTTTTCATGTACATCTAGTGCGCATACTGGACTGGAAAAGAAAGCAACTCCGGAATTGAGCCATAGGGCTTGTAAAAGTCTAGTGGGCCTGGTACAGTCCCGAGGACACAACATGGGAGAACAAAGATGCTATGCAGGAAGAATACCCACATCTTTTTGAATATTTTGAAAATCTTGTTGATGTTGTGTAAATGAGTTGCACTGAGGAAAGTGAAAAAATAAGAGGAGGGGATTGCAATATCCCAAGGCCGAGACCTGATTGTAATTATGAATGTAACATGTTTTGTATACTAGTGAGCCAAGTAATTATAAGTTGATAGGATTATATGTTCATTAGGCCAAAGAGCCTAGATGCTAAGGTCAGTGGGCCTGATTTTGTATATAAAATTATGTATATTATTATTAATATAACAACATCGTTGCGTGTAGATTGACCAAGAAGAAAGAGTTATAGGGGACTAAGCTCCACTAGATAGGGAAAGGGATGGGGTTGTGAGGCTAGGAAAAAAAGGCTAAGCTTAAGATCCTAATAGAATAATATATTATTATTCTAAAATATGTAAAGATGATACTAATTTAACCTAAGTTCCTTTAGGGATAGGAACAAGTTCCAAGTGGGGAGAGCGTGCTCTTGGAGAGCCAAGTGTCATCCAAAATGCATGCAAATTTGGGGGCAGCATTCTCACCATTCTAGGAATTCTAAGCATTCTGACCATTTTCACCATGTAAACGATTCAAACCATTATTCAGACCAGTCAGACTAGGCCCTTCATTTTTGGATAAGGAATTGCACAAGTTTTGACTGAGCATGAGTTGCACAAGCTTCGACAGAAGCTGGACAACAGAGCAAGAAAGAGAAACATAAAGCAGTTGTGAAAGACGATGCAACGCCAGAAAAAAATGGTTGCAACAGAACAAGGAAGTGTGCAAGTTGAAATAGAAGACACAACATAGATATATATAGGGTTGAACATAGTGTAAAAGGTTTCTTACCATTGTTGTTGAGGTTGGTTATTTGATTAGGAGTTGGTTCTGTGTTGATTGTTGGGATTTGAGTCAAGGCAAGTCTTGAATCTGTAATGAATTTGATCTATTAGTTTGAGAATTGGAGCTCTGTGACATGAGTCTAGAGTCAAGAGTCTGTACAATGCATTGTTGTGTAATTCTGAGTCTGTAATCAAAGAAAGATTATGAATATAATGTGAATAAGGACCTAAATTTTCAAATATGATGTGTCTCTGTGTGTTTACTTATGCATTATAGTATTTATTTATGTCATATAAGTTGTATTTGATGGTTCTACATTTAAATTCTTGTTTTCAACGTAAGTAGGTTCGATTCTTTCACATGTATGTTTCACATCTGTTCATGTCTCTTGCGCAAGGTCAAGAATGATTCCTAAAGGCTCTATGGATCCTCTTAAGTCTTTTCCCTACCCTTCCCTATCTATTTGTCTCAATAGATCTTTGGGTGAGACTTCTTCTCTTCAGAGGAGATGAAAATGCCAATGCTCTAAACTACACAGTACCTTTTGTTGGTAACCTAAGAAGGACCCTAGCCTAATCAAACTTGCACCAAGAAAATGGTTCCATTGTCGGGACCTGCATTAAAAGGGAACCAATAGGGAGAATGATTCCACGGATCCATAGATCTGGTATTGAGCAACGGTGGGAAATAAATTGTGACACCTTCATATGGAAAGAAGTGGAACTAAGGAGAAAATTGGTGGAAAACACTCGCAAAGCAATCTTTTACGCAAAAATATCGAGCGACCAATACAAGATTTTATGGGTTAAATGCATGGAATAATTTTTCCAGTGGATAAAGAGGCTCAAAGAAGCTCCAGAGTTCCAAGGATGAGTCAAGAGGATCTGTGCGTGGGACACTAAAAATCTAGAAGCACTTCAGAGGCTAGATTGTCCAATCATGTGAGCAATTGATTCCTGTGTCAACACAACATCAGAAGGATATATCATTGAATTTGCAGCTGAGAACCACCAATATTTCTTGTGCTCAGAGGCGGATTTCAAGAAATATGCAAGGGGAAGACTCTTGAGAGAAATCCCCCTGTGGATTAAGGTTTTCTTGATGGAGGAGGGGATGTTGACTATGTCCCCAACTAAGATGGAAACGTAAACACCCTCTCTTGGGATAGGGCGAGGTGGGGTGAGAGTCATGGAATGAGAGAGGGGAAGGGTTCTTCAAAAATTGGGGGATAAAAAATAAGAAATGGACTCAAGAGACAAGTGAACCTTGAGGAGAGCTTCCATAGTTGAGAAGTGGTAGCATGGCAAGATCAAGAAAGCAACAAGATAGTCTAAAAATTTGAGGAAAGAAGGCGTATTAGGAGAAGTAGAGGAGAGACAAAGGGAAGAGTTGTAGAAGATGAGAAGACAGGAACGACTGGCCAATCAAATATTAAATGAGAGAGAAGCGTAGAGAGAAATAATTCCCTAGAAGGTGGGACAAGAAGGAGAAGGTGCAGATGTAAGAGAGGAAGAAGCCAACATGAATCTTGAAGAAGAAAGAGAATATTCATCCCCAATAAAAGGAGAGATTGGGAATCCAACCAAAGAGATTGTCCCAGTGGAAGAAAATGAGACCCCCCAGATAAAAAAAAACTGCCCCGAAGTGAGTGGCGCTAGCCCTGATTTACCCATACCCCAAGTGTCTTCTATACAAGTAGTATGTTCGATACTACCTTCTCATGCTAGTTCTATTCCAGTACAATTAATTAGTCAGTCACAACCAAGAAGTGAAAATATAGGGAGGATATTGGGATCCCCTGGTAGATCGCAAGCAGGACCATTAGGATTTATATTGATAGGGACAACTAGATCAACCATGGTTGGCCATGCAGGAGGTTCGATTGCCCAATACCCAGAATTGTGGGGTAAGGGAGATGAAGACATTGAGTAGCACTGGTTCTTGTGTGAAGCAATCTGGATATCCAGAGGGACTTTGGATGCGAATAAGTTGGTCGAGTTCTAGACTACCTTGAGAGGTCACACTCTCAAGTGGTACATGAAGATCATTGAGTTGAGAGTGCCAGTAACGCAAGGTCAAGAGTTCACACACAGCCAGGTATAGAAAATGTTCATAGCATATTTCAAACTACCCCAGTCAGAACAACAAGCTCTATTTGAGTTGCGTGAGATCCAGTAGAGGGAAGATGAATTGGCATGGGAATACAGCCAGAAGTTTAAAGATTATATAGAGAGGCTCGCTCATCCAATCCATGAAGAACATCAAAGGGAGTGGTACATTCAGGGGTTTTTTTCTTTGACTCTGATTCCTCTAACGCAACAACGAATATCCACATTAACAGATGTCATGGAATAATCGATGAATATTGAAGCCATGGTAAGATACCTTGGGAGCCTAAGAATGACCAGACCCCCAGTAGATATGAATCTAGCGCAACTACAAGGGAATATATCGACACATACAGAAAAGACTCAATATCTTATGATAGCCAGACCAGGATGAACACAGGTTTGGTGCATCAGATTTTATATGAAAGGTCATATGGTGGAAAAATGTCCATGAATAAGGGGAATGGACCTCCTCAGAATTTGATGGTACCCCCACCAGGACCCGAGGTAGGAGTTGCACAAGTTTAGATGAAGTTACCATTCCATAACCCCACCTCGTATCATTCTTTCCCAGGAGGCCAAGCATCACCAACAACTGAGTATTGTTAAATCCATGGGCATGGGCCAAGACAGTGCCCCATTATGCAGAAATACTCTATAATGCCAAATACAGTACACTGTGATTTCTGTGCATCTACCACGCATACTACCATTCAATGTAGAGGGTTGGATGCACTTGCAGACAGGTTTGACCGAACAACATTCAGGGTGAATGAAAACCCTTAGGGAACATGAAGAGGTCGAGGAGGTGGAACCAAAGGAGACTTTAGAGGAGGAAGAACTAGTGAAAGAGGGCCAAGCAAATGTTATAACTATGATGAGCAAGGTCACATGGCTAGAGACTGTCCTTATCCAAGGTGGCCTTGGTGCTCTCATTACAGAACCAACGGGCATGCAACTGAAGACTGTCCAGAATTAATTGCAAAATAGGAGGATAGAGTACGACAAAGAGGAACTAACCTCATTAGTTCATAAATAAAGAGGGTTATTAAGGGAAAATTCCCAACCATAATATCGTTACTCGAGGAGGAGCGAAGACATGAGCTGATGATGATCCTCTACCTCAGATCCAGAAAGAAAAACCTAAAGAAAATAGGTATGACCCTTTAAAACAAAAGTTATTCTTTAAATATGCCATAGAAATATTTCAGAATATTCCTAGCTCGGAGAAGCAAGAGAAACCTCCACAGGCTATTGTTTATCGTAAGATGGCGCAAGTTCCTTCTTCACCCCCTGCACCAAAAAAAACTGTAGTTATGCTAAGACAAACTAAGCAACCTCAAAATGTAGTTGATATTTGGTTTCAATTATTCTCTAACATTCTGGGGAATGATCAACTAACAGAAAAGTTTCTCAATGCACTATACCTAGTTTTAGGGAATGAAGAACCCCTAGAGGGAAGAATAAGGGATAATCTTCCTGAGAGGAGTCTCATAGAGTGAAAAAAACAAAAGTGTGAACCAGAGAAGAATTTATACTAGTAGCCCAGTTAGATTAATTTGAGTTTAAGGATGTCATGTTGGATCTGGGTTCTGATGTGAACATTCTACCTTAGAAGACCTAGGAAGCCTTAGGAAAACATAGGCTGACATATTCCCAAATTCATTTAAGAATGGAAAACCAATATTGTATCTTCCCCATAGGAATACTGGAGAATGTGGAAATAGATGTTGCGGGAGTCAAGACAGTAGCCGACTTTGAAGTCATTGAGATCATGGGAGATAAGGAACCTTACCTTACACTACTTGTCATTGATTGGGCATATGACAATTATGAAATAATCGACTTAAATAAAGACACCATTACCTTTGAGGCTGAGGAAATAAAGGTAGTTCAACCTTTGGATCCATATGTAGGACCTAGGTATACAGAACCAACAGACAATAATATGAAGGGATAATACTTGGACCAGTTGTACACCGTAACATCAGGAACAAGAAACAATTATATAAATCCTATTGTTGATGGATCGATAAGTTGGAGAAGCATACAGTCAATAGATGAAGATTTAGAATTGGATTTTGACAGTTGGCAACAAGGTTTTCACGAAATATTCTCAAGAAGATGCGGAATTGTCAGAGAAACCAAATGGGTTGGGATAGAAGTTAGAGAACACCCAGTATACGATGGAACCTCAGATCTAGAGAGTTTTCTGCACAACATGGAAGAAAATGTAAGAGAAGATCAAAGAATATCGGTACTAGATTTAGATTTTTAGAACAACCCCGCCAGATGGTCGGATAATCATAAAAACATACTCATAACTTGGGACGAGGTGAAGGAAGCTATCAAGTACAGGCTCCAGAATAAGGAGCAGTTGGAATCAGAGATGTAGACAAATATCCAAGTTGTGTAACTATTCAACGGAGAATGGGATCCTAGAATACATATTGAATAGTGCATGATACGGTGGAAATTTGTGGGAATATCCTCTCACTTTTGGGTTCAGGTATTTCCCCACTCCCTAGGTCCAATCCCGTAATATTGGTTCGTACATGATGTAATATCCCTTGGAAGAACCCAAATGTAAATATAATCTAATCCAAGTATATTTAAGACAGTGATTTGATTAGACATCATTTTTGTAATACACCTTTCATGGCATGGTCCGTGCATATACTGCGCAGTAAAGGGATGTAATGTGCACACTTATGAATACTGTGTGGAGTAACTAAGTTGCGCGCAACCTTAAAGACAAAGGATACAATGTGTAGTAACAAAGTGTGTGTGATATTAAGGTCAGCAAACCTTTGTGTATATAATATGCATTATAGGCTGGTGAGCTAGTATTATAAGCCAGAATTCTTATGTCTTGGAATTAGGCCAACGCGCCTAGACGTTAAAGGATAGATCACCTACTTTGTACATGACTCATGATTAATATAAAATACATCACTGTGCGCAGACCGACCACGATAAAAGATATGGGGGACTAAACGTCACCAGTTAGGGAAAGGGAGGGCCAAAAGACAAGGGAATATTATATTAATATTTCCCAAAACATAAAGTATGGATAATTTTACCCTAAGTTCTAAAGTTGGGAACAAGTGGACAAAAGTAACTTCTGATATGACAAGTGTCAAGTTGGGGACTTGCATTCATATCGTGGGGAAACTTAGCTCATGGGATTCTCTCTCAGAGGGGAGTTGTACGAATAAAAGGNAACCCACAGACAAACCATCGTTTTGAAAAAGAGTTCATAGTGATTCCCAGAAACACACTCAGTTATCCAGTCAAGGACTCCATGACCATTTCCACTCATACATTCTGTTATCCTTGGGACAACCATTCCACCTTTCCAAAACCTGTTTCCCCATCCTTTTTGGTTGGTGTACCTAGTTAGCTTGGAGCGGGATAGAAGAAGCGGGTTGTCAGGCCCGTGAGCAGTTCTCTGGGTGAGAGAATTGATGGGGATTGATTTCCATATATGCTAAACTGCAGCTACAGTTCTCTGAGACTTCCAGTTTGGCCTGTTGTTGAAGCCCTGGAAGGGAAGTGGGGCAACTGAGGGACTGTTGAGTAGAGAAGGGTCACACTTCCTTGGGTGGGACAGGCATGTGGGGAATGAGAGGTTGTAGGATATTAGTTGAGTGAGAAGTTCTCTAGGAGAGAGAATTGTTGGGGATTGATTTTTGTAGGTGCTAAACTGCAGCTACAGGGCTTGGAGACTTCCAGTCTAACTTCTTGCTGAAGCCCTGGAAGGGAAGTGGGAAAGCCGAGGGATTATTGAGAAGAGAAGGGGCACACTTCCTTGGGTGGGATAGGCATGTGGGGAATGAGAGTTTGTAGGTTGTTAGTTGAGTGAGAACCTGAGAGAGAGTCTTTCCTGTTGTCTATGAGCCTTATCCTAGATAGGAATCCCTTTACCCTAGGTGGAGTTCAGTCCCATCTCGGGGGTGATTCACTGTTGAGAGTGAAGAACAGTGTAATCTATGGCTGAGAGGTTTATGGATGGTCTGTAAGTAGTTGGTAATAGTATTTCTAATATAAGTACCAATTTTATGAAATATGGATATGTTGTTGTTATTTACATGCCCATGTTATGATTTTATAATATATGTGACTATGAATGCTTTTGTTCTTATGGGTAATTTCCTGTAAATGATGCATATCGGTAATTATTTTTATTTGTAATATAAAAGTCATGTTATAGAAAGTAATTGTTTGTTTATATTAGATGTAAAGCTTCTATGAGCGTGCTTTATGTATATTTTTAGTTGCATGCAGTCTAAAAAAGTAAATTTAGGTGGCATTGCTTAGTTGACTATTGGGTATGCTATTGTATGTTCCGCGACATGGGAACAAAAGATGTTCACTAGAGTAGCATGTCCCAGATTGATGGTTGGGAATGTTACCGATTGGCGTCAAAGTATGAGTGGTTTCTCTAGAGTGGCATACCCCAGCCTCAGGTTGGTTGAGGGGATCATTACAATTTGGTGTCAAAGACTCGGTTCAAAATTGATCTTGGACGGACCAGAACGGTGCAATCGAAGTGAATATTCACAGAAAAGTAACTTCAAAGTGACCAAAAATAGAGTCATGAAGTTTCATTGGAAAAAGGTTGGCGTACTGGCTTGCATTGTAAATTTGGTACCACGCGGGAAACCATGGCTTGCCAGTGTGCATGGTAAATTGTGGCGTCATGCAGAAGATTATTATGTGTAGATGCATGTGATAAAATTATCTTTGCACGGTAAGCACACACATAGTAAGGTGCACATGGGGTGTGCAAGTATTTTTTAATGCAGAGGAGTTTTGTTGGTACACGCATATGTATGAGTATAAGATGTTTCGCGACGGTGTATTCAGTAGTGTGCGCAGATATTTGAGCACGAAGGAGCATGTTAAACTTGGCATGGTGCATGCATAAGATGAAAATGCATGTGGAATATCGGTGCGCAGTATCGAAATTGTGCGCAGTGGATATTGGCGCACAACGCTAGAGTAGTGCGTGTAAGTAGTCGGTATGATGAAGAAGAAATTCACAGTAGATTTAGGAGTGTGGAGAAGCATTTATCTTGTAAAAATTTCTATGCACGATAATATAAATGAATAGGTCAAGTTAATGCATGCAAATTCACTTGGAAGGTGAGGATTCTGAGTTTAAATTGCATAATAATAAAAGAAAAATAAACACATAACCGCATTGAAGCATTAATTTCAAATTTAATTTCTTTTGATTTAGATAGATGAAAATAAAATATAAGATTACAAGAAAAATTATTATAAAGAAAACAAGAGACATAACATCACCAAATAGAAATTGTAATAAAACAGTTTAAAAATCCGTTTCTGTATTTATATAATCATATTAATCACAAAATTACAAAAGGGTGATGACAACAGTTAGCTTGTTGTAAAAAGGGTTGTTGAAGAATAGGCCTATCATCTCTGGTATTCTTTAACTCTACTATCAGTTGTTCAAAATTTGTTGAGACATGCTTATCTTAGTTGAAGACTTACTTAGGCTTAGCAATCTCCACCTTTAAAGAGGAGTCTAACCAGACCGGTTGATTTTCTCTAACACTTTCAGCCGCTTTAACCGTAGATTCCTCTTTCTTATGTCGCTTACTCCTTTTCTTCTTAGCGACTGGCTTGTTGATGACTAAGTCCTTTATAGTGAGATTCAGTCTAACTTCCAATCATGAGTCTATAACTGGCTCTATGTGGAACTTAGTTGCTAGAAGGTGAGCAAGGACCCTTTCCTCCTTATTTGCAGGAAATCCTATCATGTTGCTCGAATAACCAATCTCACTCGACTTAGCTTTTTCCATGTATATTAGGGTGGGGATATCGAAATGTGTCTTTATAGAGAGAAGGAATTCGAGCAGCTTGAATATTACTACGGTTATGGATATGCAGATATCTTCATACTTGGGGAGTGGTAATTATAGAAATCCATTTATGGAGCGCAGATAGATTATGTACAAAGAGCATTGGGTTTCCATGCTTGGCCAATCCATTTCAAATGATTATCTTTTGAGTTTGTTACATGGCGGTGTTCAGATGATTCCACATGGCTAAGAAGTATCGAATGAATGAAGAAGGGTGATCTGACTAGCCCTTGCTCGCTCCACAAGTGGTTGATTTGACATGTTGAGACACGTGATACCACGTCTTGGTGAAAGTGGTCTCAGCAATACCACCTTCTTGCACAAGTGTATCTCGGAAGACACTGCATGTCTCTCGAGAATTAGGTCTTATCTAGAATTGTCGTGGCAATAACACTAGGACACTAGGAGTGATAATGTTGATGTGTATCTTGAATCAAAATGGTGCATATTTTCATGAATTACTGATTGGTTAGTCTGATTAGTTTCGATGGTTTCACATTTTGCAGAATTAACAACAACTCGGTCAGGACAGACCAGTGCATAGTACATAGGAATGGAAGAGGCACAGGAGAATTACAGTCATCTAGAGAAGAGCAGAGGGATGGATGTCCATTTGGGCATGGAAGGAACAAACTCCAACGGACATGGAGAAGAAAGGAATGAAGATATGAATATGGTTGAGACCATTAAGAATTTTCAGAAGGATGTCCAAAGCCATAAATTTGACAATGAAAGGATTATGAAAGCGAAAGAGTAGCAAGATGACTTCAACATGAAACTGTTGGAAGGTTTGAACAAAATAAAGAAGAAAATGGCTAAGGAGAGTGACTCAAGTAGATTTGAGAGTCACGAATATTCAGAGGAGAAGAGAGAAGTAAAAAGTGCTAGTAGGCATCACCATCATTCCCATAGGCATTCCCATAAGAGAGGAGGCAACAACTCAAGTCTATCCCCTGTCAGAAAGTATCAGAGATCTGGGGTTGATGAGTTGCGATGAGAAATGAACAAAATCAAACCTCCTACATTTGATGGTGAGCACAAGAAGGATGAAGATGTCGAAACATGGTTTCTAGGCATGAGGAAGTATTTTCAATTGCATAATTTTTCTTCCTATGCTGAAGGTAGAATTGCTATCTATCAACTCAAAGGAAAGGCCTCCATGTTGTGGGATCAACTTGTGCATGTACAACACATTGTATAGAAAAGTGTTACTTGGAGAGAATTCAAGAAGTATTTTGAGAAGAAATACTCGACCAAGAGATACTATGAAAAGAAAATGAAAGAGTTCTTTGAACTTAAGCTTGAAAATGCGACCATAGATGAATATGAGAGAAGGTTTTTGGAACTGTTGAAGTATGTCTCTTTCATTAAGGATGAGACAGTCAAGATTCAACGGTACTTAAGTGGATTGCCAACATGCATTAGTGACAAAATACAGTATGATGATCCCAAGACATTAGAAGATACCATAAGAAGAGCTAAGTGCTTATATGACTAGCTGAAAGTAAGACCATGTTTCCAAAAGGCTTGGGAAGACAATAAGAAATTCAAGATGGATCAGAGGAAGAAGGGAGATAAACCACCATTCTTCAGAAATAATCCATAATGGCAAAAAATTCATATGGAAACCAGAGTGATTGACACATGGATTCAAGGGCCAAGACAACCACCTATGCAATGTTGGCATTGTAAAGGAGACCATAGGTTCAAATATTTTCCTCACAGAGGTGAAAAAGGTAAGTTTGTTCACAATGTACAATGAGATGAGACAGTAGAGGACATGGGCATAAATTTTCCAAGGATTTATGCAGCCCTGGACAATAAGAAAGAAAAGTATTAGTCCCACATGATTGAAGTGGAAGGTATGATCAACAACCAAACCCTTGTTATTTTAATTGATTCAGGAGCTATCAATAGTTATATATACCCAAAGATGGTGGAAAGTTTTCATTTACCAAGAAGCAAGCATGGCAAATTCTAGTTGGTGCAACTGGCTACAGGAGCCAGAAGAAAAGTTAATGAGATGGTTAAGTCCTGTCTCATAAACATGAATGGACTAAATACCAGGGCATATTTGAACATCTTACCCTTAGGTTCCTATGACTGTTTAATTGGAATGGATTGGTTGGGCCCACATCATGCTCTATTGGATTGTCATAGCAAGGCATTCACTTGCTTGTATGAAGAAGGGAACCAAAGGAAAGTGCAAGGAATTCCTAGGGCAGTAACCATTAGAGAAATTCCAGCATTACAACTGAAGAAATGTTATAGAAGAGGATGTCAAATATTTGCAGCTCATATGGAGAAGACACCTAAAGATAAGGTGCCAAATTTGGAGGATTATCCAGTCCTAAAAGAGTTTGAAGATGTATTCAAGGAAGTACCAGGACTACCCCCAAGGAGAAACATTGATTTCTCTATAGATTTGATGCTTGGAGCAACACCAGTATCAAATACTCTATTAAGGTCCTAACCCGCACATAGGTAGATCAATGTATTCGGATGTAATAAAGGTCAATATTAATAAGACCTTTCAATAAAATAGAATAAGGCAGATGTAAGAAGACCTAA
>JZKD02S0288561.1:278919-290932 GCA_000966675.3 Picea glauca
GTGAACATTGCTATCTGAATCAAAGTGTTATTTCTGTTGCTATTTCGTATATCATTTCTGTGTATTGTGAAGATTATGCTGGATATTTTACTATTATTCTGTCATTTCTAGCATTCCATTTATGTTCTGCATATTTTATATATCTGGTATCTTGCATACTCTTTACATAATGGTCATTATGACAAGGTATGGCCATTATGAGTTTACAATGGTACCATTTGGATTTTCAAATGCACCAATTGTTTTCATGTTATTAATGAATGGTTTTTTCTGAGAGTATTTGGACAAGTTTGTCATTGTCTTTTTGGATGACATTCTTATATATTTGAATTCATAGGAAGAGCATGAACATCATTTGAGGATGGTGTTGCAAGTATTAAGGGAACATCAATTGTATGCCAAATTGAGAAAGTGCTCATTTTATCAGAAACAAATTCATTATTTGGGGAATATCATGTCAAAAGATGGGATAGAAGTGGACCCTAAGAAGGTAACAACCATTAGAGAATGGTCAGCACCAAAGAATGTGACAGAGGTCAGATATTTCATGGGCCTTGCAGACTACTATAAGAGATTCATTGGAGGATTCTTGAAGATAACACACCCAATCACTTCCTTGCAACGGAAAGGTATGAAGTTTCAGTGGACGACAGACTGTGAAAGGAGTTTCCAACATTTGAAACAATTATTGACAAGTGCTCCAATACTAAGGATTGAAAACCCAAATGAAGATTTCATTGTACACACAAATGCATGTAATGAAGGATTGGGTGGAGTCCTTGGTCAAAATGGATTCATGATATGTTATGAATCAAGGAAGTTGAAGGAGAATGAAAGAAACTATGCCACTCATGATTTGGAGTTGGTAGACATAGTGCATGCCCTGAGGAAATGGAGACACTACCTCATGGGGAAAAGGTTTGAGTTAATAACATACCACAATGGTTTGAAATATTTATTTGATTAACCAAATATAAATGCTAGAAAAAGAAGATGGTTATAATTTCTAAGTGAATATAACTTTGATATAAAGAATATCAAAGTGTAAGAAAATAAAGTGGTTGATGCACTCAATAGGAGAGTGCATGAGCTTCATGTTACAGCCATCAACATGTATCAGACTGATGTTAAAAACAAAATTATGGAGGTTGCAAATACAGATCTGCAGTATATAGAATTGGTAGCATTTCTACAGCAAGGTAAGGCACCACAGAACATGGATATTTATAAGTTGGGAGTAGATGGAATACTGCTGCACAAGAACAAATTTTTTATACAAAATGTCTAGGACTTGAAACGTATAATTTTGCATTAGATGCATAATGCCCCTTATGCAGGGCACCCTGGATATCAGAAAACCATATCAGTGGTTAAGAGACAATACTTTTGGCCAGGTATGAAGAGATAAATTGCATAATACATCGCTAGGTGTATGGAATTCCAGAAAGTTAAAACAGAGCATAGGCACCCAGTAGGATTGTTGCAACCTTTGCCCATTCCTGAATGGAAGTGGGAAGTGGTGACATTGGATTTTATTACAGGATTGCCCAGAACAGGAAAGCTACATGATTCGATTATGGTAGTGGTGGACAAGCTCACAAAATTTGCCTATTTTATTCCATTAAAAACTACTCACAAAGCAGCAGATGTTGTTGATATTTTCATGAGGGAGGTGTCACGATTGCACGAAATTCCTAAAATGATTGTGTTTGACAGAGACCCGAAATTCACCTCGAATTTCTAGAAAGGATTGTTCAAAGGATTCAGAATGAATCTGAACTTTCGTACAACTTACCATCATGCGACTGATAGACAGATAGAGAGGGTAAATAGAGTGATAGAATATATGTTGAGAATGCATGTGATGGAAAAACCATCGAAATGGGAAGACTACCTACACTTGGTAGAATTCGCTTACAACAATGGGTATCAGGCGTCATTGAAAATGACCCCATTTGAATAAATTTATGACAGAAGGTGCAATACTCCAATAAGATGGGATAACCCCGCTGATAGAACAATAGTTGGGATAGAATTTCTCAAGGAGATGGAGGACCAAATGTTAAAAATTAAGTAGAATTTGAAAGCTGCCCAAGACAGACAGAAAAGTTGTGCTGATAAAAAAAGAATCCATAGAGAATTCAAAGTGGGTGATCATGTTTTCCTAAAAGTGAAAGCTAACAGGAGCTCCCTGAAGTTGGGAAGTTGCTCCAAGTTAGCATCCAAATTTTGTGGACCATTTGAAATCCTAGAGAGGATTGGTCCAGTTGCTTATATGATTGCATTTCCTGCCTCTATGTCCATTCATAATGTCTTCCATGTATCATTGCTAAATAAATATATAACTGATGCTAATCATGCTATTGATTGGAATGTTATCTAGGTGGAGTAGGAAGGCGCTTTCCAAGTGCATCTGGTGTGCATCCTGGATCGAAAGATCAAACAACTCTAGAATCAAGCCATAGGGCTTGTAAAGGTCCAATGGACCTAGTACAGACCTGAAGACGCTACTTGGGAGCATGAGGATGCAATGCGGACATAATAACCGCATCATTTTGAAGAACTTTGAGAATTTTGTTGTATATGTGTACATGATGCACTGGGGATAGTGCATAAATAAGGGGAGGGGATTGTAATATCCCTCGGTCGAACCCAAATGTAAATATAATCCAAGTATATTTAAGCTAGTGAGTTGTTTAGACATCATTTTTGTAATATAGCTTTCATGGCATGGTTCACACATATACTGCGCAGTAAAGGGATGTAATGTGCACATTTCATAATACTGCACGTAGTAACTAAGGTGTGCACAACCTTAAAGACATAGGATACAATGCACATTAAAAAAATGCGCACAATATTAAGATCAACAAACCTTTGTGTATATAATATGCATTATAGGCTAGTGAGCCAGTAATATAAGCCAAAATTCTTATGTCTTGGAATTAGGTCAGAAAACCTAGATGTTAAAGGCTAGAACGCCTACTTTATACATGACTCATGATTAATATAAAATACATCATTGCACGCAGACCGACCATGATAAAAGGGATGGGGGACTGAAGTTCACAAGTTAGGGAAAGGGAGGGCCAAAAGACAAAGGAATATTATATTAATATTTCCCAAAAAATAAAGTATAGATAATTTTATCCTAAGTTCTAAAGTTGGGGACAAGTGGACAAAAGTAACTTCCAATATGACAAGTGTCAAGTTGGGGACATGCATTCATATCATGGGGAAACTTAGCTCAGGGGATTCTCTCTCAGAGGGGATTTTTACGAATAGAGGGGGGGGAGGAACCCGTAGATGGACCATCGTTTTGACAAAGAGTTCATAGTGATTCCCAGAAACACACTCAGTTATCTAGTCAATGACTCCATGACCGTTTCCACTCATACATTCCGCTATCCTTGAGACAACCATTCCACCTTTCCAAAACCTGTTTCCCCATCCCTTTTGGTTGGTGTACCTGGTTATCTTGGAGCGGGATTGAAGAAGTGGGTTTTTCAAGCCCATGAACAGTTCTCTGGGTGAGAGAATTGTTGGGGATTGATTTTCGTAGATGCTAAACTGCAGCTACAATTCTCTGAGACTTCCAGTCCATCCTGTTGTTGAAGCCCTGGGAGGGAAGTGGGGTAGCTGAGGGACTATTGAGAAGAGAAGGGGAACACTTCCTTGGGTGGGACAGGCATGTAGGGAATGAGAGGTTGTAGGCTATTAGTTGAGTGAGCAGTTATCTAGGTGAGAGAATTGTTGGGGATTGATTTCTGTAGGTGCTAAACTGCAGCTACAACGCTCAGAGACTTCCTATCTGGCTTGTTTTTGTAGCCATGGAAGGGAAGTGGGGCAGCCGAGGGACTGTTGAGCAGAGAAGGGGAACACTTCCTTGGGTGGGATAGGCATGTGGGGAATGAGAGGCTGTAGGCTGTTAGTTGAGTGAGAACCTGAGACAGAGTCTTTCCTATTGTCCATGAGCCTTAGCCTGGATAGGAATCCATTTACGCTGGGTGGAGTTCAGTCCCAACTCGGGAGTGATTCACTGTTGAGAGTGATGAATAGTGTAATCTATGGCTAGGAGGTTCGTGGACGGTCTGTAAGAAGTTGGTTGCAGTATTTCTAAGATAAGTACCAATTTTATGAAATATGGATATGTTGTTGTTATTTACATGCCCATGTTACGATTTTATCATATATGTGATTATGAATGCTTGTGTGCTTGTGGGTAATTTCCTGTAAATGATGCATATCGGTAATTATTGTTATTTGTAATATAAAAGTCATGTTACAAAAAGTAATTGTTTGTTTATGTTATATGTAAAGCTTCCGCAAGCATGTTGTATGTATATGTTTAGTTGCATGCAGTCTAAAAAAGTAAATTTAGGTGCCATTTCTTAGTTGACTACTTGGTATTCTACTGTATGTTTCGCAGTATGGGAACGAAAGATTTTACCTAGAGTAGCATGTCCCAACCTCATGGTTGGGAATGTTATTGACTGACATCAGAGCATGAGTGGTTTCTCTGGAGTGGCGTACCCCGACCTCAGGTTAGTCGAGGGGATCGTTACACATGAGGAAACCAAAAGATAGACCAATGACTGGAAAATAGTAACAACTCTTTTTTGCAATAACTTCTCATTTATAAGCAAGCACATTGATTTTGAAGTAGTCCTGCAAAAGATTAAATAATTTCTTTTTACAGATAATGGTAATCAGAAATTAAAATTAGTAGTATGTGCCAAACATAACCAATAACTTCAGACTAATCTCCACTTGCCTTCAACTGATAAACCTATATAATGCTATCAGATTAGTAGAGATTCAGAAAGCGTAGATGACTTAGGGGAATTGAGGAACCTAGAAGGGAGAAGAGAAATTCAAAACACTATACCTAGTCGAACTGATAATTCATACAATCACCAATTAAATTGTGCAAAATCAATATAGGGACCATATGGAAACCCAAGATAGCTATGGTGCGAGACTACTGAGATGAGCGAACCAGTCAAGAAATACAAAGTTTGTTGCAGGAATATGAGGATTTGTTCCCAAAGAATTTTTAAAAGTTAAAGGGAATCAAAGGAGTTATGGGAGAAATGAAGATTAAATTGAAACCAAGATCCAAGCCTATCAGACATAGACCATACCATCTTAAACCTAGAATAAAAGATAAGGTTAAGATGGAGATAGACAATATGTTGGAAGCAGGTCTCATTTTTGCAGTAGAAGAAGCAAAGTGGGTTAGCCTGATAGTTATTTAAAGTAAGAGAGACATAGAGGATATTAGAGTCTATGTAGACTACATAAGTCTCAACTCTTCCTGTGTGCGTGACCCTTTCCCAACACCCTTTACAGAATAGGTGCTAGAACAAGTTGCGGGGAAGGAAGCATACCCATTCACAGATGGATTTTTAGGATACCACCAAATCAGGATCGCTGAAGAGGACAAAAAGAAAACCACTTTCATAACAGAATGGGGATCCTTCGCATACAATCTGATGCCATTTGTCTTATAGAATGCCCTTGCATTTTTCTCAAGGATTGTGATAGAATATTTTAGAGAGTTCATTCACAAATTTATAGAAGTCTATATGTATGATTGGACAATATATAGCCTTCTCAAGGAACATGTAGCATTGTTGTGGCTGATGTTTGACATATGTAGAGAGTTGCAGATCTCATTGAATCTTAGAAAGTGTATCTTCTGTGTACCACATGGGAATTTGTTAGGCCACATAGTATTCCGAGAAGGAGTATTGGTATACCCAGCCAAAGTTGTGGTGATTGTGAATATGCCTCCACCCTTGAGTGCCAAATAGTGGACACACAGGTTACTATCGCAGGATCACCCGAAGATATGCCAACATTATTGCAGCTCTGGAAAACCTACTGAAAAAGGTTTCACCATTTGAATGGACTCCAAAATGTGATAAAGCATTTGAGACACTCAAGGAGAAACTCATCACAACACTGATTATGATATTGCCAAAATGGGAGAATGAATTTCACGTCCATGTAGATGCCTCAGGAATTGCCTTAGAAGCCAGATTAATGCAACCTGGAGATGGAGCTATGGATCACCCTATCTATTTTGGGAGTCAGAAGTTGTCACAAGCAAATCTCTAATACACAATGAGAGAAAGGGAGGGCTTAGCCATGATTTATGCTTTACATAAATTTAGACATTATTTGTTAGGTTCTCATTTCAAGTTATTTACTAATCACCCTACATTAAAGTATCTAGTTAACAAACCAGTGTTATAAGGAAGAATTTATAGATGGATTCTATTATTTCAATAATTTCCCTTTGAAGTTATCATCAATCCGGGAAGATGCAACGTAGGACCTGGTCTGTCCAGGTTAGAGTCAGGGGAAAGTGGCAGAGTAGTAGATGATCAACTCCCAGATGTAGATTTGTTCAGGATTGAGGCCATACCAGAGTACCTGGAGGACATAGGAGTCTTCCTAAGTACAGGGACCTATCCAGAAACATATTCTACAACCCAAAATTTCCACATGGTTGTTAGAGCAACAGATTACTAGTTGATCGCTAGATAATTATATAAACTAGGACTAGAAAACATTCTCAGATAATGTGCCATGGATCATGAAAGATAGGACATACTCTGGGAATGCCATAGTGGAGTTGCAGGAGGCCACGTAGGAGGAAAGGACACTGCACACAAAGTTCTCCAGGAAGGACTTTGTTAGGAAACACTCTTCAATGATTCCAAAGTATATGCTAGATCATGTAATGTTTGTCAACGAGTGGGTAAGCCTTCACGTTGATATGAACTACCATTAAAATCGGTTAGAGCTCTACAAGCATTTGAGAAATGGGAAGTTTAATTCATTGGGCCAATCAACCCTATCGCTAAGCATTTAAAGTCTAGGTACATCATTACCACATCACACTACCTTACCCATTGGGCAGAAGCAACAACTGTACAAGAATCTATTGTGCAGAAACTTATGGAGTTACAAGAACTTGAGGAGACCAGATGTCTACAAAGAAAGACAAAAATATTAGCATGATAGGCACATTAAGACCAAGGTATTCACGCAAGGAGACAAGGTGCTACTCTACGATAGTCGGTACCAAAAGCATTCTGGCAAGCTGCACATGCACTGGTTGGGATCATTCATAATTGCGGATATCTGACCCTCAGGAGTAGTCATAATCGTGCAACTGGATGGTGTGCTATGACCAGGATGGGTTAATGGTGCTCACCTAAAGCCCTACCTGTCTCAAAACTAAAAAAGAGGGATTGTCGCTCTATTCTTAAGGAGCTTGTACAATAGTTAGATTTGTGTTTTATGCAATTTTTGTAAATAAATTTGATGTGCGTAGTGTTGCGCCATGACACATAGTTCATTTTATGTTTAAGTGTTTTTTGATATAGAACTAATGAATCAACAGTGTAGGATCCACAACATAAGAGAATCCATTAATGACAGTCATTAATATGATCTGGACAACCTTTGTTGTCAGGGGAGGATGTTAACTAGATCTTGAGCGCTATGTTCAGGACCGAACCAATTGTGAAGTGGCCCAGAACCGGGGTCTCATCGAGAAAGCCTCTAAAATCACAACCCCTTGCATCAGCCACTCCCCACACCTGCTCAACAGTCAAATCCATCACTATCATCCACATCCATGATGACCCAGAGCCTCAAACATTTCCATCCACATTCATCACTGAGCACTTTCCATCATCACCACTACCCCAATCACCAAACCTCGTCACCACCAGTCCACCCCAAACCACAACCCCAGAGCCAATGCAACTCGATTAGCCAGAGAAAGTGGAGTGAGGACTCCCAGAAATAATCCAAGAGTCATGCAAGCCAAGATTAGAATTTTCTGGTCCAGACCCCAGAGCACTAGAGAAGAGCATGAAGTTGAATGGTTTTAATCCAGACATCCAGGAACAACAACCTGATCTTTTGACACAACTAAAATATGCCAAAAATGAAGAGGAGATGCACATAGAAAGCAAACAATGAATCCCCTCACTTGCCAAGGGTGAGGATGTATAAGAAACCACAATGCAAGAAGTAGAAATAGAAAAAGAGTAGGAGCTACCAGAGCCTCAGAGGGAACCAACATCAACACTCAGGCAGAGCGTGACACCCGCATGTGAACAAATGGAGTGGGTTCTCCAGGACCCTCAGTAATGCGCAGAACTAATGCAACTTTGCCTATCTAGAACAAAGGTTCTGACTCTTTTTCCCGCAGCGCTAAGGTCGAGGATCACACCAGGACCACCAACAGAGGAGGAGGTAGAGACCCACTTGGAGCATTCAACAACGAGTGGACTTCCACTATAGATGTGATTACCTAGAGATGTAGTTCCTTCATCTACTGATCTCATACAATGGCTAGTAACACAATTATTTGGACTAATCAAAGCATCAATTGATCAATTAGAGAAAAGGCTCTAGGAGGCCGAGAGATATTCCAAGGTTGCATGGAAGGAAGAGTTTGTCACGCAAACATGTGGGATGTAGGAAGCGCATGAAAAAATCCAATTTCAGTGCAAACTAGAAAGAGTGTAGGAAAGAC
The DNA here is from genome assembly GCA_000966675.3 of Picea glauca. Classification (NCBI taxonomy): domain Eukaryota; kingdom Viridiplantae; phylum Streptophyta; class Pinopsida; order Pinales; family Pinaceae; genus Picea; species Picea glauca. The sequence goes on from JZKD02S0288561.1 coordinate 287,483, forward strand.
TTGTCGAAGCCTGGATGGATATTCAGAGGGTTGTTCCTAAACTACATAAAGTAAGTGATGCAGGCGAGCTAGAACACTAGATTGAGTTTCTACAAGGAGCATGGACACAACTTTCCACTCGAGATGAGCAGCTGAAAGCACGGTTACAACAGGCCCAGCAAGAGAAAGAGCAACAACCTTAGAAGTTGCAAGAGCAGATGCAAACGATCATACTACATGGTAACAATGCCCAAGCAACACTACACAAGCACACAATGGAATGCACAAAGCATTTTAGGCAAGTCAACGATTGGATGGGAATCATCACTTAATGAAACCAAGTGTTGGAGGAGGTGCACACAAATATCTAGGTGTTAAATGAGGAAGTTGCAACCGCAATGCATTCAATGGAGAAAAAACAGAATTTCGAACAAATCCAACAGGTCGACAATGAGTTGAATGCCCTCTCTGAGGCATAGTCTGTAGAAAAGAAAGAGTTGCACGACTTTCGACTTGTCATTCAGACAATGTATATGAAAATGCATCAAGTTGAAACAACAACACATTCTGAGTGGAACTTGTTGGTCGTGTCCAAGCCAAAGGCGGATAGTAAAGAAGCGACCCAACAGTTTGTTTCATAGGCATCACTCCTCGCCAGGAAATGGCAGGATAAAGTGGGAAACTTTCAAGGAGTGAAACAACGAGCCTTAGAGTTGGTACTAGAGTTGGGCCCTTCGTTTTAAGAGGTAAAAGAAGAGAAATCACAAACAATAGAGCAGAAGGAAGGAGAAAAGGAGGACAAAGGAAAACAATAGATGCTCCTGGAAAATGAGCAAGAACCAAGCACTTGACTCGAGGGGGAGTCAAGGATTATGGTCGAATCATGTTGGGTCCTTTGTTTTTGGATAAGGAATTGCGCAAGTTTTGACTGAGCACAAGTTGCGCAAGCTTCAATAGAAGCTAGATAGCAGAGAAATAAAGAGCAACATAAAGAAGTTGTGAAATACAACATAATGCCAGCTAAGAAACAAACGGTTGCAACAGAACAAGGAAGCTCACAAGCCAAAATAGAAGACACAACCCAGCTATATATAGGGTTGAACATAAGTGTAAAAGGTTTGTTTCGATTTTTGTTGAGGTTGGTGAGTTGATTATGAGTTGGTTTCGAGTTTATTGTTGGGAGTTGAGTCAAGTCGAGTATTGAGTCTGTAATGAATTTGATCTATTAGTTTGAGTATTGTAGCTCTACGACATGAGTCTAGATTCAAGAGTTTGTACAACACACTGTTGTGTAATTTTGAGTCTGTAATCAAAGAAAGATTCTGAAGATAATGTGAAGAAGGACCTAAATTTTCAAATATGATGTGTCTCTGTGTGTTTACTTATTCATTATAGTATTTCTTTATGGTATATAAGTTCTATTTGATGGTTCTACATTTAAATGCTTGTTCGCAACATAAGTAGGTTTGATTCTTGCACATGTATGTTTCATATCTATTCATGTCTCTTGTGAAAGGTCAAGAATGATTCATGAGGGCTCTATGGATCCTCTAAGTATTTTCCCTACCCTTCCCTATCTATTTGTCTCAACAGTGCTTCGGGTGAGAGTTCTTCTCTTCATAGGAGATGAAAATGCTAGTGCTCTAGACTACACAGTACCTTTTGTCGGTAACCTGAGAAGGACCCTGGCCTGATCAAACTTTCCTGAACAAAATGCACCTAAAAATCACACAGTAACCATGGAATGCCATTGTGGAATTCCTGAAACACCCCGAACCTCTGTGACAAGCCCGAATTGATACCCTCGTTGTCCCTGTACTTGTGGGTTGCCTTCACATTGTCTTTCCAGTGTTGTTCCCCACGTCCAGGCTCTATTGCTACCACCACCATGCCCATGTGTTAAGGAGTGAGAGTGAAGAAGCAGGTTGTCAGGCCTATGAGAAGCTCTCTCCAGGTGAGAGAGTGTGCTGAGGAAGTGAGCTCTCCAAGAGGAAGTCCAGTAGCAGCTACATAGATCTGAGAATTCCTGATCCATCCTGTTGATGAAGCCCTAGAAAGGGAGTTTTAGTAGCCGATGGACTGTGTGACAGTGAAGGTGTACAATCCTGGGGTGGAACAAGAATGTGGGGAATGAGAGTCTGTGAGTTGTGGGTGTAAGTTTCACCTTGGAGGAAATCCTTCTGGTTTTACTGTGCAACTTCATGTTGTCCTTTCCTAGCCTAGGAATCACTACTATAAATGGATAGAATTTTCAACGCCCTATTGTTGTACCCTCGACGTTTGACATCACTCAACCACCACTTATGAGAGCTCAACAGGCGTTGGAAAATATCTCGTGGTTTTTCTGACGTTGGACTATTGTTGGTATTCCGACTCCCCTAACGTTGGAAGACCGACGACCTTTAAAAATTTAATTTCAAAGGACAACTGGAAAACTACTGACGACATCCATCGGTCTACTGACGAATATTCCAACGTTATCCCATCGATGCGACCGACGATCATGTTGTAGTTCCAACGCTTTTCTTGGAGCATTTCCCATTAGAAGTCTGACCTATAGTAGTCGGAAGACCGATGGACCTGAATATTTAAAAAAAAAAAATTTGTTGAAAAGAGGCGAGGCATTATTTTTCTCAAGTTCATAAAAGGCACAGAAGGTTTCTTCAACACTGACCATCCCATTCTGGTTGCCAAATTCTACAAGATCCTGGAGAAAATCATCGGTTGGCTCAAGCTTCAACAAAGGCAGAGATGGATTGGTTGTTGCAATTGGAAATGGGGAAAAGAATTGGCATGGAATTTATCAAAAGATGATTCTATCAAGTAATAGGGCAAAGAAATGGCATGGAAGTTATCAACATTAGTCCCTCATGGTCGCATAAATGTATTGTCCATGTTCATACCAAACCAAAATTTATTCACTTGTAGCACCTATTGAATTCACAAAATGGGTTTAGTAACTCTAATCATCTAGTCATACCATTTGTTGAAAGTGGCCTCGTTGAATGAAAAATTCTTAGTGTCCTTCCAACTCTTCCAAGCATCAAATTGCAATGAAATAATTTGTTGATTGGGCATGGGATGAAGTTATCTTCCCTACAGGGGATTCCATTTCCACATCCCAAAAGAAACCAATGGATAGCCAAAGATGAATTAGGTGGATTATGTGTGGGGATTAGCACATGCCTGAAAGACTTCATCTATTAATAACTTAAACCATTTCAATTTAGTTCCCTGCACACATAATTTAGTGACAAATTGGGCATCTGGGTTGAATTATTCCTTGGTGTATTTACACATGAGATGGATTACAATCAACTAGCAAGAAAAATGGCCCTCGGGGTTAATAATGAATGAGATGATGGCACCAAAACCTCCCCTATATGTACCATACTTGTGATATAGGATAGGTTCATCCTTATTGTGACCATGCTTCCTCATAACTTGAAATGCATGGGAGACATATTCCCC
>JZKD02S0288561.1:317166-331147 GCA_000966675.3 Picea glauca
GAGATTTGATATTAGGACCACAAACTGGACATGCAAATCTACCCTTTGTTTGAAGACCTGCAAAAGTTGGATTAATAATTATGTCAATTATACGAAGGGGATTATTTAAAAAAAAATTTAGCATCGTATCTTCAAATAATTATATACTATAATTAAAGTGCAATGGATCGTTACATACCACAAAAATGTGTTAGTCTTGGGGCATCATGAATTGTCCATACAAGTATTCCATGGAATTGAAATTCCTTCTGCCTTATTGGTTTACAAACGTCATACATAGTGATGTCGGCCCATAACTTTAGTAACTCGTCGATGAGAGGCTYGATATATACATTCATATMTTTAAMYTGGTACWTACCTAATTGTTTGAAATTACACATAATTACTAACGTGATGTGCATATATAAGTAAATAAATAAATACAAGATATTATGCAACAAGAAATACAAATGAAATCTTACATTCGGAAAATTAATGATAACATTACATACCTGGAACAATCATTGTCAACATTATGTGCTCCCTCTTTATTGAAATCCAAGGAGGAATGTTATTGTTGATAAAAAAAATTGGCCACACTGAGTAAATAGACCTGAGCTCCCCAAATGGATTAACACCATCAGCGGCCAATGAAAGCCTAACATTACGAGGTTCATCTTTAAAAACTGACCATTTTTCCTTAATTTCCTTAAATGCATAACCATCTGCAGGCATTCGAAGAACGCCATCTCCACTTCTATTACATGCATGGTAATCCATAAATTGTGCTATGCTTTCGCATCGGAACAGTCATTGCAAACATGGAATTATGGGAATATGATGAAGAACCTTATGAGGCACCTTTTTTGTTAGTTGATCGGTGATCGGTTCGATATCTATTGGTCTGACGTTGTGGTAATTTTGTTTTCGATGCATGTTGTCCATAGTATATAATATTATCATTGGGAAATCCATCTATAGCTTGATACTCCATTCCAATTTCTTTCATAATGGCATTTAAATCTCAGTATGTGCGAGGTAAAATATTTGACGATGGTAACATAAATTCACCTAACAATCTACGACATAAAAAAAAAAGTAATTAGTGTAAAGAATGTTATAATTTGTAAATATTTAATTCTTATTTCAAACATTAATTAAAACTAAAAACAAGCAAAAAAAATCAACCTTTATGTATACATGATGATGAACCATATTACATACCTTAGGATCTGTGTCATACAACTATTTGGCAAACCATTCAAAACCTTTAAGTTCACCAACAATAATGTAGCAGAAAGAAGATTTTCTTTTGCACCTTCATAAAATGGTTTTTCTGCCTTGTCTAGTAGAGGTACGTCAAGATCACCAATGTCCTCATCATCATCCTTGTCCGGTCGAGCGAACAAGTCTTGGATCAATTCATTTTTCCCATCGTCTTCAACTATATTGTTATTATTTTCATCTTCTTCCATAGGATCATTAACTTGATATTCAATATTCGACACTCCAAATTCCTCGACACCTTGTATTACAACATAATTTTTGCTAGTACTTGGCATGTTCGGACACTTAGAGGGGCATCCTGACTTTATAATTACAAATAGTCATTGAAAATTAGTGTACTGCATAAGAAATATTTAAACAATATAAAATTTTATAAATACAATCAATATAAAGATATAATAATGAATATGTAGTTTACCAAGGGACGATATTTGTTTGGTCCACCTTCAACGTGCCCATGGGTTCTACAATGTCTTACAATTGTTTGTATTAAAATTCTTTTGACTTTTGTGCTCTCACATTTAGCACAAGGGAAATAACATCTCTCGTCACCTTGTCCATAATATCTCCACATTCTTCAACACAACCTAAATATTGAGACGATTATGTTATAAAGTTCAATGATGATGTGCTAGATATATTCGATTCTTGAAATGCAATAAACCAAACCATACAATATATTTTACCACGTAAGCTTCAAAGCTTCACCATAACCAAGTAACATAATTAAATGACATAATAGAACTAGGGAAAGAGATCAAGTCACATATAAGCATGGAAAAATTAGCATGTTCACAGATGACATAAAATCTACATAAACATATAAGGTTATAAAATATTAAAGGAGACAAAAGAAAAAAAAATATTTAACTAACCTTCAAAGTCTAAAATCCTCTTGCACGCCTTGAAAAATGATCACAAAACTAATCTATGTAGATCAAATATCAGTTCGATGTATTAATCAACAAGCAAACCTTGACATAAAAATGAAGATTAGCAGAGCTATAACACATAAAAGATGTCGCAACTATAACAAATTAGTCGAAATTTGGTTCGAATTAACTAATTTATAGATTCGTCATCGTCGGAATTCCGACGAATATAACCCTAAATTAAGCTTGACCATTTCGAAGTCAATGACCATTATGTTGACCTACAAACAGCTATATTAAAGTGTCGAAACTTGGCGTCGTACTTCCGATGACCTTAGAACACGTTGGAATTGTGACGTTGTCGGGACTAATTTAAAAAAAAAACAGTAAAATTTCATTTTTTTAAATTTTTTTCAACAAAAAAATTGATTTTATCACAATCGTTGTAATAGTTCATCCATTTTTTAGCCTATCTGTAATAGTGAATCCCTTTCCCAATGGAGTTTAGTCCCAGCTCGGGGGTGACCCACTGTTGAGAGTGATGAGCAGCGTGGTCTAAGGCTAGGAGGTTTGCGGAAGGTATGCACACAGTTGGTGTACTTCAATTAAAATATAAGTACGATTTCCAAGTTTGGTTACATGTTGTGTATTTATATATGTTGTTATATTTATGGGTTTTGTTTGTGATTACTGCATGTATTCTTTTACTGTTATTTCTGCATTATGCTATGTGATAGAAGAATGTAAGTCATATGTTAATTTGTATGTGTTATTGTCGCTTCCGCAAGAATATGTGTATGAACAAAATGTTTATGTTTGGTTAAAATTGCATTATATATGTGTGTGTGTGTGTGTATACTCAAGCATGTTAGTTTTCTGGAGTAGCATGGCCTGACATGGGTTTGCTGGGGATGTTACAAAATGGTATCAGAGAAAAAATATGTTTACTCAGTGACGATGCCCGACCCATGGGTGGATGGGGACGTCACAGTATTGGTATGGTATTAGTATGGCATGGCATGGTATTGGTATTGGTATTGGTATTGGTATTCTTGAGAATCCCTGCTAGGAAAACTATGTTTTTTATCAGGAGCCAAAAAACAAGGGATAGTATTTCCAAACTCCATAAATTGCAAGGAAAATTCCACAAGTTCATAATATTCAAAACAAATAAAGGACAAGGATTCCCAAACAGGGATCCATTGACAAAAACTAGGGGAAAAATAAAGCAAGGGATCCTTTAGTACTATTGATACCTTGTTCTCCATCCATATTACAAAGTCGGTCTACTTTTTATTTTGTAACATTTGTTTTTCAAAATGTGTTAGATTCCGACCATATTTTTCCTCCTATCAAAACATGGCACATGGACTAGTTAAAATAATAAATATGTAATCATTTACTTTTTTCTAGGAAAAAAAAACGTTTCACATAATAAATATACTTGTAAAGGTGCAGATCAAGGCTTCTAAACCTTTTTGGCCACTATGATGCGTGGCTTAGATTTTTTCAAGCCTAGCTTTGGAGGAATCCTGAAACATAAAGTAAGTCAATTGAACTAAGCTCAAATAAATGATAAAAATAGTTTAAGAAATTTGATATAATATTATGATCAAATTGAAATACTTGGATACTCTCCTCACCAGACTTCCTCTGTGCATCCGACTTCTCATAAAAAATTTACAAGTTCTTTCCATACTTTTATATTGACATCAATTGGAATGTTTTTTAGCCTTAGCTCAGGAGGGAGATTTTTTATTTTATTTGTTTAGTTTCGGCTAAATTTCTTGCAATTATGAGACATTTATCTTTTCACCTTTTTTACTGACCAACCTATGCTAAATTCAAACTCCATGTATTGAATTACAACTTTATGCAGGTTCATTGGTATCCTTGGGAATGACAAATGGAGATGGTATTTGAACCGTTGAAGGCATGATTCCTTCAACCTATTCATAAAAAACTTCCCGACATATGACATAATGATTTCGCCTGAAACCATGTTGTATTCTATTATAGCGTCATAGTTCACAATGCAATTTCCAAAACATAGCGTGGTGGAAGAAGTTTGGGTCCCAGGACTGGCTTCAACATTGGAGGTCTCTGCTCTCTGTTCTATATTCTTAGAGGTCATCATTAATGATTTCCTCCTTGATTTTCTACTCAATCTAGGAGTGCTTGGGGAATCAATTGATTCCCTTTCATAGGGTTGATTTGTTTGCAATGTCTCAGGGGTCTTAATAGATCATTTTTCTATGTATTTTGCAAGTCTACTCTATCAAGTTTTTTTATGGCATCCATCCCCAATATTGAAGGAAAGAAATCTTTCTCTTGGTCAATCTCATGTCCCTAGATATATAAAATAATTTTTTGTGTTAAAAGTTTCAATAAAAATAAATAACTAAAAAATATAAAAAAAAAATGAGACAATTAAGAATCTATAAATTGAGAAGGACTTACCTCATTGTGGATAGAATTTTCTTCCTTCCCTTTACTAGAAATTTTAAGCAAGCTAGGGAAAATCCTTTATTTTAGGATTTGGGAAAGTGGACTTGGTGACAATTTTTGAAGGTGCTTATTTCTTCTCTCTTCTTCCTGGTCTTTTTTTCCTATTCTAACAAGGATAAGAAAATGTGAAACTTAGATAGACCATAAAACATGAAGAAATTTATATGTAAAGAGGTTGAATTGTGAACTTTGATAATTGTTTTACCTGGCAATATCAGTTCTCCCTTAGGAAACCCCCAAATCATGCTCTGGTCTCACCCTATCTTTGTTCTCCCTAGGAAACACTCAAATCATGTTGGAGTCCAAATATAGTTTGAAAATTAATTGGTATGGTCACACCCAGTCTCCCTTCTCCCTAGAAAACAAACAAATATTTATGGAGTCTAATTGTAGTTTGAAATTGAGCTGGTATGGTCACAGAATATCTCCTCTCGCCTTAAGAAATACCCAAATCATGTTGAAGTCGCCTTAAGAAACACCCAAATCGTCTTGGAGTCGAAATGTAGAAAGAAATTCACTTGGACTATTGCGGCCTATCTCCATTTGTCCTGGAAAATACTCAAATTGTGTTGGATTCAAAATGTAGAAGGGAATTCAATTGGATAGGTTGCACTCTTTCTCCATTTTCCATAGTAAACTCCCAATTCATGTTTTTGTAATTCTTCCCTCCAAAATGTCATTTTTCGTCCCCATGCCTATGGGTATATTTGTTTTTAAGGTTTTACATATCATTATGTGTTAAAGTGGGCACCGAATATGCATACTTTAGTGCTGATTTGTCACCTAAATGTAATCATCTATGGGCGCCTTAGTGGGCGCAAAAAACGTCAGGGATTGCACCTAAATTTGGTCAAAATGTGTCCATTTTGGGCCTAAACCGTGATCCATCATTGATCCAATCACATGTTGTAGTTCTCAACTACATATTACTCAAGACAATGTCTCAGCTTTAGTATCTCATTTTCAATATATCCCTACTATTTGGTTGGATCATGATCTAAATAAAAAATTCATTATGTGACCACTACCACCATTTGCACAACCTCCATTGATAGAGTATAAGTCTTTGAATCCTTTGAACAAATTATACTTGCAAATTGATATTGTAGTTTCACACTTGGGAGCCACCAATCCACTGTCTTTTCCCATGTGTGAAAGTTCTCTTGCCTCATTAACCATGAATTTCGACGATGATGAAAAATTATTTGATGTTATAGCTTATTTTAATGGTCCTTTAGATAACCTCTACTTTAGTTCTCCTAATGACTTCCTACCTAAGATACCCACTCCACTAGCATTCCCTTAGACTCCATCTCCTCTAGAAATATCTTTGATTCTTACCTACTAGCACCACATATCGCACTTGACATTGATACCTTGGACCACTCTTATGATCATTGGTTTTTCAACCACATGGATTCTTGTTTAATATTTTGAGGATACAAACACTTCCATGATTTTAATTATTCTTGATAAATTTAGTAAGATTTTTGAATTGATGTTTCATAGATGCGTGGATTTGAATTAGATATTAATATTTTGGTACCTTTGCATCATTTAGTTATCCATGGTTGGCTTATCAAAAATGTAGCAAAGATGTAGCAATTTTTATCACCCCTATTGAATTCAACCTTCTTTTTAGGTGAAATTATGTATGGTATTGGTATTGGTATTGGTATGGTATGGCATAGTATGGTAATGGGATTGGTATTGGTATGGTATTGGTATTAGTATTGATATGGTATTGGTATTGGTATTGGTATTGGTATTGGAAGTCCATTATGCTACTCAGTTTGGATAGTATGCCCCTGGACCAAATTGGCCATGTATCCCTGAATAGATTGAGGAGGAAAGTTAAAAATTGTGTTAAAACAAAGAACTGGACTCAAATTCACAAACCATCAGTTGCATTGGATTCAGAGCATCGATTTTTAGCTAATGGCCCCCCTACGCTATCATTTTGTTTACCAAAAAACCATTTGTTGGAGTATCTCCGACATTAGGGTTTTGGTCAATGATGCATAGTGGAATTTCTGACGATGAGGTTGATTTTAAAGAACACTCTATCATGCATTTTTGGCTAGTGTAGTTGCATGGGCCTTGTCCAAACAAACTAGTGAGAGATTACGGAACTCTGTTATGCTGCTCGGTTTGGATTTCATGTCCCCGGACCGAATTGGCCACATGTCCTTGAATGGATTGAGGAGGTGAGTTGCAATTATCGATAAAACTCAAAATGAGACTCTGATGCACGAACCATCAGTTACAATGGATCTGCAACACCTGATTTCAACTATTGGGTCTCCTATGCTATCATTCTGTCGATCAGAAAACAATTTTTTGGAGTATCTCCAACACTAGGGTTTTGGTCAATGAGGCATAGTGCAATTTCTGAAGAGGAGGTCAATTTTCAAGAACATTTTGTCAGTGTTTGTGGCTAGTGTAATCACATGGGATTTTTCCAAAAACACTTGTGGGAGCTTATGAAAGTCTGTTATGCTACTCAGTTTGTTTTTTATGGCCCCAGATAAAAATGACCACATGTCCCTAAATGGCTTGAAGAGGGGAGTTGTAACTCGCGATAAAAATCAAACAGAGACTCGAATTCATGAACCATAAGTTTCATTAGATTAAGAGCATTGGGTTTCAGTTACTGGCCCCCCTACGCTATCATTCTGTTGACCGAAAAACCATTTGTTGGAGTATCTTTGAGACTAGGGTTTTGGTCAATGAGGCATAGTGCAATTTTCGAAGATGAGGTCGATTTTCAAGAACACTCTGTCGGGCGTTTGTTTCTAGTGTAGTCACATGGGCCTTGGACAAAAAAACATTTAGGAGATTACATAAATCCATTATGCTGCTCAGTTTGGATTTTATGCCCCCGAACCAAATTGGTCACATTTCCTTGAATGGGTTGAGGAGGCAATTTGCAACTATCGATAAAACTCAAGCTGGGACTCGGATGCATGAACCGTCGATTTCATTGGATCTCGAGCACTAAATTTAAGTTATTGGGGCTCTTATATTGTCATTCCATCGATCAGAAAAACATTTGTTGGAGTATCTCCAACACTACGGTTTTGGTCAATGAGGCATAGTGCAATTTCTGAAGAGGAGGTCAATTTTCAAGAACACTGTGTTGGGCCTTTTTGGCTAGTGTAGTCATGTGGGCCTTGGCCAAACATACTTTTAGGAGATTATGAAAGTTTGTTATGAAACTCGGTTTGTATTTTATGTTCCTGGTCCAAATTGACCACATGTCCCTAAATGAATTTAGGAGGCGAGTTTCAATTGGCGATAAAACTCAAATAGGGACTCAGATGCACGAACCATCAATTGCATTGGATTAAGAGAATAAATTTTTAGCTAGTGGCCCCCCTACGCAATCATTTTTTCGACCTAAAAAACATTTGTTGGAGTATCTACCACACTAGGGTTTTGGTCAATGAGGCATAGTGCAATTTTTGAAGATGAGGTCAATTTTCAAGAACACTCCGTCAGGCATTTTTGGATATGGTATTGGTATTGGTATGGTATTGTATTGTATTGGTATTAGTATTGGTATGGAATTGGTATGCATATCATTTTCAATGTATACCATTGTGGTATGCACTGGTATTGATATTGGTATGCAATGGTATGGTATTGGTATCAGTATTGACAATATTATTTCTATGGTATGGTATGGTATTGGCAATGGTATTGGTATGCATATCATTGTCAATGCATACCATTTCCATGCAATGGTATTGGTATTGGTATGCAATGGTAAGGTATTGGTATGGTATTGATATTGGTATTGGTATTTATATTGGTATTCAATGGTATGGTATTTGTATTGGAATTGGTATTGGTATGGTATTGGTATTGGTATTGGTATGGTATGGTATCGTATTGGTATTGGTATTGGTATGGAATTGGTATGGTATTGGTATGCATATCATTGTCAATGCATACCATTTCCAATGCATATCATTTCCAATGGTATTGGTATCATATTGGTATTGGTATTGGTATTGGTATTGGTATTTGTATGGTATGGTATGGTATGCATATAATTTCCAATGCATACCATTGCCATGCAATGGTATTGGTATTGGTATTGGTATTGGTATGGTATGGTATTGGTATTGGTATGGCATTGTATGGTATGGTATTGGTATTGGTATAGTATTGGTGTTGGTATTGGTATGGTATCGTATTGGTATTGGTATGGTATGGTATGGTATGGTATTTATATTGGTATGTGTTAGCACTTGGTAAATTTCCTAGAGGTTGATAGCAGAAGAAATCTACTAAGGTAACTTTATCCAACCACTTTTGAAGCTGGGATCTAGCCCTTCCAACTTCAGAGAGGGATCTCTCTATATGATTTAGCTATGTTTCCAATTTTAAATATTAGGCTAGGTAAAGAAATAGGTCGGTTTTGTTGTCAAAGTGTTTTTTCGAATTGGTTGAGACAGTCTACATATCCATTGGGCTATGGGGTCTGTTTTTAATAAAATATGAAATACAAACCATAAATGCAAAGGGAAAACTTTCACAGGGAGAGATAATATAATCACTGGATCTTTTAGTAGCTTAAATGATGAACAATAGAAAAGGTGAGAAAGATAATTTCAACAAAGAAGTAGTTAAGAATTTCTTTATTGAAAACACCAGAAGATAAAACACTAAAATCTTTCCAAGTCAGAAATAGGGTATACAAGATAAATCCCGCAACATTCGTTACTCTTAAAGATTAGATTTAGAAAAAAGTATGATAACAAAGCAAGAATAACATTCAACTTAGAGAGAAAACATCACCAGTGAATACACGCAAGAATCTTGTAAAAGTGCCTCCTTTTTATTAATGGAAGATCTCTTCAAAAATATTACAGTTTGATAACGTCAGGGTGTGAAGATCAACAACCCTCAATACTTCGAAAGGTGAAGTATTTATAACTCAAATTACAAACGTTCCTGTCATAAATGACCAGGATGTGCTAAATCTATTTTTAGCCTAACTAACTTAACAAATTTTCTAAATATAGGAACTGCTTGATGATGTGGTGTAACTGCACACTGATTTCTGGGTGGGCCATTGATGAAGCTTCTACACGACCTCATCTGACTGGACAATTGGTTGGACCTAGACAGCTCATTTGCTAATCAATCAGATCACAGAGTTCCTCCCATCTAAGATGACTGGGCACGTTGACCTTGAGCAGCCTTCGATACACTTCATCCATTTCTGTGTACTTGGCGAATGTAGGTTTTGCGAGGAAGATGTATCGAATCTCGTGTTGGATGTTGATGTCCCACTGAAGGGCATCTAGAAATGCCTTGTTGGTGATGCTCCCTTGGATCCCTGCAAACTTTGAACTGTCCTTAGACATGTCGGCCAATCTTTTCTTGTAGTCTGGGAGTGTCATCAATTTATCATTGATTACCTTCAGACCAGACAGACCTTTCTTTTATAGAGCTTCAATTTTATTGAAGAATATTTGTACCCCTAGCTCCATGGCCTGAACCTTTTCTTCCAGCTAAAGAATTAATCCTCTCTTGGTCAAAAATCTTTTGACCTCAAGGATGGTCTCTGTTCTATCTTCAATCTTCAATTCTTCCAGCTCTTCCCTGGTCTTAGAATTGAGGAACTTGATGATCTCCTTTGCCTGTGTTGGCATGTCTCCCAATTCTACTTTGATCTTCTCAATGGCTCTTTTGCTTCTTAGTACCAACTCATTCTGCTCAAACATGATTTGGATCATGGGCCACATCTCATTTATGGACTTAGTGATGTCTTTCCATACATTCTCTTTAACCTCAGCCAAAGTCTTCCTTGCCACTGTTTGCTTCCGGAGTTGTTGTAGCTCTTGCTTGAGTTGCTCTGTCACCTTCTTTTCCTTGAAGAGGTTGGTCCAGAAGGAATTTTTGAGTTCCTGAAGGTTCTCAACTTCCTTTTTAAGCCTGCTGATCTCTGTTTCATGCAGGTTCATCTTTTCCATGGACTTAGCCAGGTCGGTTGTCTTCTCCTATGATGTCAATGGAGTCGCAGATGGGATTTCTATCATTGACGCTGTGCTTACTCCTGAAATTGGGATAGCACTCAATGGAATGAATTCCATTGGCTTCAATTTCTCTTTCTCTTTTAACAGCTTCTCCATCTCAACTTCCATTTCTTTAAGCTGTGCATTTTGCTCCATGAGCAGCCTTAGCATCTCATCTTTCTCTCCTTCTTTCTCTGCTATCTCCTTCGCTTGTGAATCCTCTATGGGCGAGAGTTTCAGTTGTTTTCTCAGGGAGGCTATGTGAGAATTTTTCTTCTTTATCATTTCCTCCGCTACTTTGACATTTGAAGGATCATAACCGATCTTGAGGACCATTTCCTCCAAAGTCTTGATCCTATTGTCCTTGGAAAAGGACGATATCTTCTCCATATCTAATTGTGTTTGAACATTGTTTAGGGACACCTGCAATTTCGACGCAGCAGTAGAAGCATGTGCCAGAGTGTAGAAAACCATTTCCCCTGTCTTCTTGTGCAGATCCATTTGATCGGCCATATGCATGTCCTTTGTCTAGAATTCGAAGGTGGCCCTCTTGTAGTCAGCGATCACCTTTGGATTTGGCACCTGTGCCTGGAGGAATGCCATATGCATTCTTCCCTTTTTTGTGTCAAATGCAGACAACAGCCTATGTTGTGCAGTCAACGTCTTCTTCCAAAACTGAGTGAAAGTACTGTTGGTAAGGGTCTGGTTCCTTTTCTTGATCAACTCGTACTTCTCAAAAATACTCAGCTTAGGTCCCACCTTGCCTGGCTGAGTGTTCAATGGAGAGTCTGTGGACTGCTTCAGCAATGCTGGGGTAATGACCTTATGGAGGCCCGACCCGAAGGGTGGAATAATAGACTTGGTCACTATGGTGGATGTGGATTCTTTTTCCCCAGTCGGGCCAGGGACTGATGAAGTCTTAGGCCTCTTGGTATGCAGTTGGAATTCCTTGGAAGATACCTCAGTGACAGGCGATGATAAATCCTACCGCGGCCTCTTCTCTTTTGGGACCTGTGGCGTGGTCGTTGGTGACACAGTGGTCGTGGGACCCTGCTGTTCCACTTCGACCAATTTGTTAGGCTCCCACACTGTCTAATTTGAAAATTTTTCCACCTCATGCCTAGATTCATGAACATATGGGATGTTCTTGTTCTTCACCCTCGTCTCTGAGATGATCCCATATGGATCATAATTCCATGGGAAGCTCATGGAGAACTTCATCTCCCTCAGCATCATGTCTGCCTCTTTCCCAGCGCCATGATTGTTGCAGATGAAGGAGCCAATATGCCCCTTGATTCTTAGATGCTTCTTTTTCTTCAATGACACGAAGTGGATATCATCAGAATTTATAATCTGCCTTATATATTCTAGAGAAAAAATCCTGATAGGCAAATACTTGGGCAACTTATACGGTGCCAACTCGCACCCGTATACTCTGATATTGGTGTAATCTTGATACAGATACCAATCCCCAGTATTTGTATTGTCTGAGAGATGCAGGATCCTCTAAACTTCATCGTTTATCCGAGGCTCGGGCCTACCGCCTAGCATACTTACCACAGGGTGGTAGAACTGGTTGATGAACTCCTTGAAACTGAAATCATTGGATTTGTTCTTGAGCAAGGAGGTCCATGCTGTGACCGCCTAAGGTCTACCCTCTCCATCCATTTTCTACATGGAAAAGCCAAATTTATTAGCATGGAAGAAGACGAACAAGTAAGATAGTATTGATGAGTATCTGAACATGCCTTCTGTGCCGAAATTCATGAACTGTTCGTGAATATTGTCTGCCAAGAATGTACTGAAGTCAAACTGGGTGTTGGGCTTTTCGTCGGTAGAGAATATGGACAGAAAACCTAGAATGGGTTCATCTACCCACTTATCAGAATAGTATCCTAACAAAGCACAAAGAGATGAGATGACCTGGTTTACCTTAGTGGAGAACATGGCAGACAGATAAGGAGGATTTGTGGAGGGAAATTGAGCGGATGGGGGAAAGAAAAACTCAAATATTTGAGCTCTTTGGGGGAAGGCCATTTTCTGGTATAATTCCGTAAGAATTTCTAGATTGAAGGGAGACGCAGAGTCGGCTCGGGGAATTTTCATCATCTGGTCTATGGATTCGGGCGTGATGAGGAACAGGATCTCTCCGGATGAGGAGATGACAGCTCTTTGTTCGAGAATATAGTGAGATTGACACTTAAGAGTGAACTCGGGAAAATGGTGGATCTGACGGAAGAGGTAGAGGGGTAAATTGGACTCCCAGAGTCTAATTTCGTCACTCTAGTCTAGGAAAACTTCCCTGAGCCACGACTGGAGGTTTGAAAAATCAAAATCGTATTTTGTATCTACGATTAATCGGTCTTTGTCGACCAGTGGGATCTTGTCCAGGTCGACAGGAGGCGGGAGAAACGGATTCTCCTCTCCTTCTACTTGTTTGGATTTTGGCGCCATTTCTGCAACAATACCTGTAATAAAACACAACGTTAGTGGGGGCGACTGACTGTGGATGAGTACAACGGACTGTAACGGAGGGGTAAGCGGTGAATTTCTCTAGTGCGATGGGTGAATGGAAATAGTAAGGGGGAATAATGGTAGTTTTAAGTAAAATGGGGGTCGGTTGGGTGCGGGAGACAAGCCAGCTGGATAATGGATAGATTATCCAGTAATAAATGGCCAATGGATCACTTTAAGGGTGAGATGGCGGGTGACGGTGGCCGAGGGATACAGATGGGTGATGTGGAGACTATCGATTGGAGGTAAAAGTCATAATAAGGGGCTTTCCACGAGCGAATAGGAGGGAAGGACTAACAACAGTTATGGGACATGACCAGTTCGGGAAAGGTGGAAGGTGACGTCCAGTGGTGATAGAGGTCTGTCAGATAGCAGATGGTGACGAGACTCGGGGCAATAGATCAATGCCACATATAACAAGGGACCTGCAAAAGGAAGAAAAACATTCTGGACCCCCCCCTTAGTTAAAGGTATATCAATCGGGGGGGTCCGAAAAACAATTTGAGCCATTGATCTGAGCGCTTGTTTCCTAGCCGCAGATCTTTGCGTGCCTTTTATCACTCATTTCGGACCCCCCCCCTCCATTAAAGGAAGAACAGACGGGTGGGTCCGGAATCCAATATTGACCATTGATTTGAGTGCTCGATCTTGAGCCGTCCAGATGAGGGCGAGTCTTCTCATCGATTCTGGACCCCCCCGGTTAAAAATAGAACGGTCAGGGGGGTCCGGAATGCTCTGTCCACCGTAGATTTGGGTGCCATGATCAGGACCTATGATATGTGCAATGAGCAT
>JZKD02S0288562.1:0-16675 GCA_000966675.3 Picea glauca
ATAAAGAATGGAATGTTGAATAAGTAGCCATTGCAAGAAGACCATATCTGGAAGAGACAAGGTATTCAAAAAATTGGGATAGATGTAGTTGGCAGCACCGATTAAGTACAAAACCCGAAATTGGTATTCAACTCTTTTTTTACAAATAAAGAGTTTGAATGTCAATAAAACTGTGAAGAAGCTTCATCAACGTACATATTTTTTATTGGTCGAAGATAGGCAAAATTGAAATCGTTATCGCAAATAGCCTCAGTTGTATTTTGTAACCCATCTTATTTGAATATAGAATAATTTTGGTTTATTTTTTAATAGTATTTTCCAATTTCTGGTATTTGTTTTAATTGTATTTTGTACCTTCTTCCCCTGTGTTGTTAAACATGAACGAAAAGGTTTTCTTTCTGCTGCCCAGTACTTCAATCTAAATAAATCCTGGTCTATTCTTTCTTTATATTTTACATTTAAGAATATTTTTTCATAAGCAACTCAACTGTTGACACAATGTTCTTGTTCAATATGTTGGATACATTGAAGCTTCTCCTATTTGATAATATCTGTGCATATATAATAATATCAGTACTATTGGAATAAATACAAAAAACTTAGGAAATTATGTTTGGGTTTGCGGTATTAAACAACTATGTTCCCTATTCCGTCATATACATCTTGCAACCAAAGAACTTCTGCGGTCTGCAATTTATGTTTTAATTACTTAAGTCGCACCAAATTTTGATTGCATTTAATTTAATTTAGATATTGATGTTTATGGAGAGCCGACGTTTTCTCATGTCATTGCAAGGAATACAAGATGAATAGATGATAAGGAGTTTATCTCGTTGAGACCACAATGCAAATTCATGTTTCTTATTGCGCCATGTACATCTTCCAGTCAACATTTTTGTGGTTTCAACGAAATTTGCGAACCGAAGAGCATCTTGCAAATTGTGAGATCATTTTCATTTGAGACAAAAACAATTCATTAATATATATTACTATGAATACTATTCAGATAAATATGAAAAATTTCTCCATTGATAGATACTAGTATGAATACTATTGAAATAGATATCAAACCTTTCTCCTGGCCAATTGTTATAGATTATTTTCATCATCCCTATGACYGTTAATGATGTAAACCTATTTKTTKCCTTCAGAGGGGTCAATGGCCTGAGTTCCYGAAGAGAGAAGGGATAAGAACTTTTCCTGAGAAAAGAAGTTGCGTTYTCCCTTGTAAAAACCCTGTAAAAGAGGAAGTTCGCAGGTTGCTATATAGGCAAGGTGTGAGAATGCCTGATTCTCGTAGGTTGCACCATAGCTAGGTTGTGAGAGGTTCGCAAGTTKCTCTATAGGCAAGGTGTGAKAATKCTTACACGTGGGAAAAATGAGCATTTTCTCGAATCTTCTAGAAGGAGAAACTTCCATGGTGAGGTGGCATCCGAATGGTTTAGATCTTACTTGCTTTCATGATTTAGTGGGATCATCCTAACCTCCTCACCTTATCCTCTTCAACTTATAAAAGGAGAGGAGTTCTCATGGAGAAGGTTAGCTTTGGTTAGCTTTGGATCTTTTGGGATTAGCTTGGATTGGATTGAGCTTTGGAGACTTTTAGCTTGGCTAGATGAGCCACTTTGTTAAGATAGATTGTGAATATTATCAGATCTGTGCTCTCAGAATTCTTGGAGTGAAAGTGTGTGGGGAACGAAGGATAGTTGGAAGGAACCTTATGACATCAAGGCCATGGTTGTAATCTCTCTTTCACATTTAATATGATACAGGAATATGATCCTTTCCTATAAAGCTTGTTGTGTTTTATTGTATGATTCCTTGATCACATACATAGGTTTGTATTGAGTTTATTCTATTGCTATCACTTTGGTTGGTTGCGTTATTTTGTAGGATCATCATTATATGAGCGTTGGAACGGAGATAGGATGGAAATGGCTAGAGGAAGCGACATTTAAATGGTATGTCACCCATCCCTCTTTAGTTAATAAATTCAATATCTAGAACTTAAGGAAAGCGTCATGTTCTGGTGTGTTTTGTTCTATATCTAGGTGGATCTAGGGAGATTAGTTAGTGTCCACACCTACCGATTTGTCCGATAACACCAATACTTAGCCAGTTATCTAGGCACCAGGCCCCAGGTTCACGGTACCCAACACCTATGTCCCCTGTTCCGTCATATACATCTTGCAACCAAAGAACCTCAGTGATTTGCAGTTAATTCTTTTTCTAGTGAGAAGCCACCAAGGGTTCCAAAACATTTCCATTAATAAAAAAAAAAANCTCTTTCACATTTAATATGATACAGGAATATGATCCTTTCCTATAAAGCTTGTTGTGTTTTATTGTATGATTCCTTGATCACATACATAGGTTTGTATTGAGTTTATGCTATTGCTATCACTTTGGTTGGTTGCGTTATTTTGTAGGATCATCATTATATGAGCGTTGGAACGGAGCTAGGATGGAAATGGCTAGAGGAAGCGACATTTAAATGGTATGTCACCCATCCCTCTTTAGTTAATAAATTCAATATCTAGAACTTAAGGAAAGCGTCATGTTCTGGTGTGCTTTGTTCTATATCTAGGTGGATCTAGGGAGATTAGTTAGTGTCCACACCTACCGATTTGTCCGATAACACCAATACTTAGCCAGTTATCTAGGCACCAGGCCCCGGTTTCACGGTACCCAACACCTATGTCCCCTGTTCCGTCATATACATCTTGCAACCAAAGAACCTCAGTGATTTGCAGTTAATTCTTTTGCTAGTGAGAAGCCACCAAGGGTTCCAAAACATTTCCATTAATAAAAATAAATAAAAAAAATTCGACTGTCAGATACTTATCTCTTTTCCCCTTTTTCTTTTCCCATCCATTATGGATTTCTGGTTTTATACTTGGTCATCTTTCTATGATGGGCGGTTGCAAGGTTCTCACACTAACATATCTTCATCTCCCATATGTATCTTCACATGACGAATCCGACTGACCGCTGTACCTTTCCATACCTAGGAAATTTTATAGCCATGGTTGCCAGATCGGTGCATACGAATTGGCCTTTTCTTCTTCCTGCTCATTATCGCTTTCTAGATATATACTTAGTTCCCTTTCTATGGTATTCAGTTCCAGAGTTAGAGGGCTAACATGTCTTCATCTCCATTTATATCCTCACATGACGTATCCGACTGACCATTGTTCCTTTCCATACTTAGCCAATTTTATGGTCGGTGCTGCAGGGCCAGCGCTTGTGAACCCAACTGCTTATCATTCCGATATATACATCTTGCACTCAAAACATTCATGATATACAATTCCACCGTGGGTTCCTTGTATACATTAACTTCATTCAAAGTATCTATTGCTGCTTTCCATCCCCAACAACTTCACATCCTTCCTAATAGACATCAACAATGCTCTTATTAGTGACAAGTGGACACAGTGGTATGAAAGATACTTCCCTGATCTGCAATTTATGCCTTAATTGGTGAGAACTCAACAAGGGTTTGAAAGCATTTGCATTAATAATCAAACACTAGATGTTCTTCGGCGAGATACTTGGTTATTTTTCCCTTGTCTTCTTCCCGTGTATTATCACTTTCTAGTTATATACTTAGTCGCATTTCTATGATTGCAGGTTCCAACATTGGCGTGTTGACATATCTTCATCTCAATCTATATCCTCGCATGGCGAATAGGACCGCCCACTATTCCTTTTCATACTTAGTGAGTTTTATGCCTGTGGTTGCCGAGTTGGCGCAATTCAACTCTGTTGCTTCTTTTTCCGCCATATACATCTACCACTCAAAATTTCCATGATCTACAATTCCATTGCRAACTTCTCCGTCCTTTTTTCCTTATTTTCTTCCYGTGTATTATGGGACTCTAAAATATGGACATGATATTTTATAGAGCATGTACAGATTTTGCATTCCATACCTAAAGACATTTTGGATCGCARATTCTCGGGCAAACGGGCTCAAAATTGGGCCTCCATTGTTTTGTTCCCTACAAATAGAACCCATAATTCCACGATATACAAATTGACAAGCGGACCTGTGAACTGGCGGACTCAGCATTTCACTTCTATTGTTCTGTGTCCTCCAAACAACACTCCTAGTTCTACGATATAGAAATTGAGACACGGAATACAAGGCTGGCGTCAGAGGTACCAAAATTTGAATACTAAATTATCTCTTAGTAGTGACAACTGGACACAGAGGTACAAAACAGTTGGGATTGCACTCTCCGCAATATACAAATTGACTACCGGATTCTGACAACGTCTTCTCTTCTGTGTTACAGATTATGCATTCAAATGTTTGGAGTGATACAATTAGAACGTCAGGGCCTCACATCTTCTATAGACACCTTCTCAACCTATTTTGGATCCTCTTGTTGCCGGGTTCACGAAATGTGAAACTTCAACATTGGCGGGTTGACATATCTTTATCTCCATCTATATAATCACACAATGAATCTGACTGAGCACTGTTGCTTTCCATACTTAGCCAATTTTTATGTCCACGGTTGCCGGGTTGGCTCCAATTTCATTTCCATATATATCCTCACATGGCAAATTGGACCACCTGCTGTTCCTTTTCATACTTAGTGAATTTTATGTCAGTGGTTTCCGAGTTGGTGCAATTGAACTCTGTTCCTTTTTGATCCATTATATACATCTTCCACTCAAAATTTCTGTGATCTACAATCCCACTGCTAATTACTCCATTCTTTTTCCCTTTTTTTCTTCCTGTGTATTATGGGACTATAAAGTATGGAAATGATATCTTATAGATCATGTATGGATTCTGCATTCCATACCTAGCGACATTTTGGATTGCGGGGTCTCGGGTGGGCAGGCTCAAAATTGGGCCTCCATTGTTGCATGTCTTACAAATAACACCCATAATTCCGCGATATACAAATTGACAAGCAGACCTGCGGACTAGCTGGCTCAACATTGCACTTCTATTGTTCTGTCTCCTCCAAACAACATTTCCAGTTCCACAATATACAAATTGACACATGGAATGCAGGGTTGGCGGGATGGATATTGCCATTATTTATGGATGCTAATCCCTATGAAGTATCTAACAGTGTCTAAAAAATTACTTTCAAATACTAAATTAGCTCTTAGTAGTGACAAATGTACACAAAGGTACGAAATNTGACAACGTCTTCTCTTCTGTGTTACAGATTATGCATTCAAATGTTTGGAGTGATACAATTAGAACGTCGGGGCCTCACATCTTCTATAGACACCTTCTCAACCTATTTTGGATCTTCCTGTTGCTGGGTTCACGAAATGTGACACTTCAACATTGGTGGGTTGACATATCTTTATCTCCATCTATATAATCACACAATGAATCTGACTGAGCACTGTTGCTTTCCATACTTAGCCAATTTTATGTCCACGGTTGCCGGGTTGGCTCCAATTTCATCTCCATATATATCCTCACATGGAAAATTGGACCACCTGCTGTTCCTTTTCATACTTAGTGAATTTTATGTCAGTGGTTTCCGAGTTGGTGCAATTGAACTCTGTTCCTTTTTTATCCATTATATACATCTTCCACTCAAAATTTCTGTGATCTACAATCCCACTGCTAATTACTCCATTCTTTTTCCCTTTTTTTCTTCCTGTGTATTATGGGACTATAAAGTATGGAAATGATATCTTATAGAGCATGTATGGATTCTGCATTCCATACCTAGCGACATTTTGGATTGCGGAGTCTCGGGTGGGTGGGCTCAAAATTGGGCCTCCATTGTTGCATGTCTTACAAATAACACCCATAATTCCGCGATATACAAATTGACAAGCAGACCTGCGGACTAGCTGGCTCAACATTGCACTTCTATTGTTCTGTCTCCTCCAAACAACATTTCCAGTTCCACAATATACAAATTGACACATGGAATGCAGGGTTGGCGGGATGGATATTGCCATTATTTATGGATGCTAATCCCTATGAAGTATCTAACAGTGTCTAAAAAATTACTTTCAAATACTAAATTAGCTCTTAGTAGTGACAAATGTACACAAAGGTACGAAATAGGTGGCATCACATCTGCGCAATATACAAATTGACTATTGGATTCCGACATCGTCCACTCTTCTGTGTTAGAAATACAAGTTGAACATCGGGGACATGCGTCTTCTGCAGACACGTTGTCAGCCTATTTTGGATCCCCCTACTGCTGGGTTCATGAAATGTGCAACTCTTGGATACTGTTTTGGGTTGGCATCAAGATTTTTGTACCATGGTTCACAAAGGTTTCAAAGTATCTATCGCTACCTCAGTTGGCATCCGGCCCTCCACAATATACAAATTGACTACCGGGTTCACATCTTGTACTCAAAATTTCTGTGATCTACAATTCCACCACAGACTCCTTTGTCCTTTTTCCCTTTTCTTCTTCCCCTATATTATGTCTCTCTGGTTATATACTTAGTCACCTTTCTATCATCATGGGTTCTAGCATTGGCGGGCTGGCATCTTTATCTCCATCTATATAATCACACGAGGAATCCGACCGGCCACTCTGCTTCTTCTTGTTCCATGATGTACATCTTGCACTCAAAACTTCCGTGATCTGCAATTCTACCGTGGATTCCTGGAACTCGCAAGCTTCACTGTACCATAGTTCACAAATGTTCCGAACGATACAATTTGACCATCGGGCCCTCATGTTTTTTGGGCAGACCTTGTGACCCTATTATGGATCCTCCTATTCACAGGTTCAAAAAATATCCAATTCTTAGTCAGTGTTTTGGGTTGGTGCATTCAAACTCTGCTTCTTCTTGTTCCGTGATATACATATTGCACTCAAAATTTTCGTGACTTACAATCCCACCGTGGACTCATTGGTCCTTTTTCCCTTTTCTTCTTCGCTTGTATTATCACTTTGTGGTTATATACTTAGTATCCTTTCTATGATCGTAGGTTCCAGCATTGGAGGGTTGACATATCTTTATCTCCATCTATATAATCAAATGATGAATCCGACTGACCGCTGTTGCTTTCCATGCTTGGCCAATTTTATGGCCACGGTTGGCGGGTTCACGGTTTAGAACTCTGCTTCTTGTTACCTCCTGTACATCTTGCACTTAAAACTTCCATGATCAATAATTCCAGCGTAGACTCGTCGAACTCACAAGCTTCACTCTACCATGACTCACAAATGTTTCAAAGTATCTCTCGCTGCCTTCCATCCCCACTAACTTTCTGTCCTTCCGACTGTACTACCATACCTTGTTTGATGTTATGCCTATTGCACTCAAAAAGTTTCGATACATACAATTTGACCCTCGTGCCCTCACCTTCAACGGTTGTACCTTGCAACCCTATTTTGTAGCTATTTTTTTCCCGTGCCTGCAACCTCCGTACTTTCTTACTATGCAATTAGAAACCTTTCATGCTAACAGCTGACCATGTAGGAACCGTCAACATTGTCATTAATGGGCGAAACACTCAAGGAGATCTCCCATTATTACGCATTAAACCAAGATGTGCAGAGAGTTATTTNCAAATTGACTATTGGATTCCGACATCGTCCACTCTTCTGTGTTAGAAATACAAGTTGAACATCGGGGACATGCGTCTTCTGCAGACACGTTGTCAGCCTATTTTGGATCCCCCTATTGCTGGGTTCATGAAATGTGCAACTCTTGGATACTGTTTCGGGTTGGCATCAAGATTTTTGTACCATGGTTCACAAAGGTTTCAAAGTATCTATCGCTGCCTCAGTTGGCATCCGACCCTCCACAATATACAAATTGACTACCGGGTTCACATCTTGTACTCAAAATTTCCGTGATCTACAATTCCACCACAGACTCCTTTGTCCTTTTTCCCTTTTCTTCTTCCCCTATATTATGTCTCTCTGGTTATATACTTAGTCACCTTTCTATCATCATGGGTTCCAGCATTGGCGGGCTGACATCTTTATCTCCATCTATATAATCACACGAGGAATCTGACCGGCCACTATTGCTTCCATGGCCAATTTTACGGCCGTGGTTGTTGGGTTGGCACTCACGAACTCTGCTTCTTCTTGTTCCATGATGTACATCTTGCACTCAAAACTTCCGTGATCTGCAATTCTGTCGTGGATTCCTGGAACTCACAAGCGTCACTGTACCATAGTTCACAAATGTTCCGAACGATACAATTTGACCATCGGGCCCTCATGTTTTTTGGGCAGACCTTGTGACCCTATTATGGATCCTCCTATTCACAGGTTCACAAAATATCCAATTCTTAGTCAGTGTTTTGGGTTGGTGCATTCAAACTTTGCTGCTTCTTGTTCCGTGATATACATATTGCACTCAAAATTTTCGTGATTTACAATCCCACCGCGGACTCATTGGTCCTTTTTCCCTTTTCTTCTTCGCTTGTATTATCACTTTGTGGTTATATACTTAGTATACTTTCTATGATCGTAGGTTCCAACATTGGCGGGTTGACATATCTTTATCTCCATCTATATAATCAAATGATGAATCCGACTGACCGCTGTTGCTTTCCATGCTTGGCCAATTTTATGGCCACGGTTGGCGGGTTCACGGTTTAGAACTCTGCTTCTTGTTACCTCCTGTACATCTTGCACTTAAAACTTCCATGATCAATAATTCCAGCGTAGACTCGTCGAACTCACAAGCTTCACTCTACCATGACTCACAAATGTTTCAAAGTATCTCTCGCTGCCTTCCATCCCCACTAACTTTCTGTCCTTCCGACTGTACTACCATACCTTGTTTGATGTTATGCCTATTGCACTCAAAAAGTTTCGATACATACAATTTGACCCTCGTGCCCTCACCTTCAACGGTTGTACCTTGCAACCCTATTTTGTAGCTATTTTTTTCCCGTGCCTGCAACCTCCGTACTTTCTTACTATGCAATTAGAAACCTTTCATGCTAACAGCTGACCATGTAGGAACCGTCAACATTGTCATTAATGGGCGAAACACTCAAGGAGATCTCCCATTATTACGCATTAAACCAAGATGTGCAGAGAGTTATTTTTTCCCTTCCAATTGTTCATCTCGAACACACATCGTCATGTTGGGCCACTCAAGAAATCTACAATGCTTAATTGTTGTTTGCAATATCTGCCATGTTCGCATTTTCTATGTATGCAATTACTAGCGTTTAATATTAACAACACATCATGCAACAGCCATCCAAATTTTCATTAATCAACGAAAGTCTCAAGGACATCTCCCATTCACACGCTTTGGACCAAAATTTGCGCAGGGTTATATTATCCCTTCCAAATTTTCATTTCATTCATCGTCTAGAGAAAACAAACGTTCTTGTAGACTTATGGCGGCAGGTCAACAACAATTTTGTGGAGATATAGTAAATATGTTTTCACACAAGGACCATAATTTTCAGTGGTTCATGGCATACTTTTACTATTCATTCCATTCCGCCTAGAACGAAGTGATTTTGACCTATGGAATCGCTCGTGTAGGCTATGTCCTTGAGGTTTTTTGACTGTAAGGAGGTGGTCTCTTGGTGCGCCGAAAAATATATTCCAGGCCAAAGAATTATTCGACCGCGCGACCATTCTCCTGTTTCTTTGTCACCTTAGGTCTTCTGCGAGATGTTAAAATTGTTGAATCCAACATTGACATTCAGAGGACAAGACTGCAAGCAGTTTCTAGAAAAACATGATAACAAGATGGACATCTTAGCCGACTTCCTCAAAGACCCGACAACAGTATCTAAAGATATCACAAGGTTGCAAGTAAGTTCCTTTAGAAATCCATTTCGAGAAATTGCTTGGCTGTTTACAAGAATAACAGGACAGACATTCACGACAAGCATTTCCCATATAATTTCCATTGATCTTTGTTCCCAGTTTTCACATTTCAAAGAATTGAATAAATTTTATATGTCATCCTACTTAATTTTCACAAGTGTGCATTGTTGTCAGTTTCCAAAAATTTCTCTTTCCGAAAAAATAAACTATGGATTCGACCCAGTAACACTCTGGTATGAGGCCCTGTGGAGGCACAAGGCCTCCCATTGTTTTTATGAAGTTTTTAATGGCTTTGTCTCAGTTTTCAAAGATTTACTGTTAGGCAAGGATGCTCCGCGGATGTCTGGCCAGGCAACCAAGTTTTTGAACAAGAAAGGAACACTTGAGAAGGAGGAAAATCACAGTTTCCTCATGCTCTTTGGCTCTAACGAAAATCCTCCCTTCCTTCCATGCCACATCATGGACAAGATGTTTGTTGCAGAAATAGCAAGGCAATACAACCACTGGTTGCATTTTTTCCATGACAAGAAAAAAAAACAATTCATTCCTCTGCCCTAGAAAGTCGACGACTTTGTGTGCAGAAACATCAACAAGATTGACGAGTTTGCCACCCATTTCAAGAAAGTGAACCTAACGTACGCTGAAAGACTAAAAGGGTTCAACCCTAATGGCAGTTTTCGAGAACATTTACTGGTTGTGGATTTAACACCTCTTTTATCCATAGACACATGACCCAAGACAAGCATAGTGTTGACAACAATCATGTTTCTACCGATTGTGACGCAGAGACATTGCAAAGCGTGACTGAATTGTATAGACAACATGGAAAAGTATCCGGTGAGAAAAGTAACCAGTCCCTTGCCAACACTCCCAAGAGAATGACATCACNGGACCAAAATTTGCGCAGGGTTATATTATCCCTTCCAAATTTTCATTTCATTCATCGTCTAGAGAAAACAAACGTTCTTGTAGACTTATGGCGGCAGGTCAACAACAATTTTGTGAAGATATAGTAAATATGTTTGCACACAAGGACCATAATTTTCAGTGGTTCATGGCATACTTTTACTATTCATCCCATTCCGCCTAGAACGAAGTGATTTGGACCTATGGAATCGCTCGTGTAGGCTGCGTCCTTGAGGTTTTTGACTGTAAGGAGGTGGTCTCTTGGTGCGCCGAAAAATATATTCCAGGCCAAAGAATTATTTGACTGCGCGACCATTCTCCTGTTTCTTTGTCACCTTAGGTCTTCTGCGAGATGTTAAAATTGTTGAAGCCAACATTGACATTCAAAGGACAAGACTGCAAGCAGTTTCTAGAAAAACATGATAACAGGATGGACATCTTAGCCGACTTCCTCAAAGACCCGACAACAGTATCTAAAGATATCACAAGGTTGCAAGTAAGTTCCTTTAGAAATCCATTTCGGGAAATTGCTTGGCTGTTTACAAGAATAACAGGACAGACATCCACGACAAGCATTTCCCATATAATTTCCATTGATCTCTGTTCCCATTTTTCACATTTCAAAGAATTGAATAAATTTTATATGTCATCCTACTTAATTTTCACAAGTGTGCATTGTTGTCCGTTTCCAAAAATTTCTCTTTCTGAAAAAATAAACTATGGATTCGACCCAGTAACACTCTGGTATGAGGCCCTGTGGAGGCACAAGGCCTCCCATTGTTTTTATGAAGTTTTTAATGGCTTTGTCTCAGCTTTCAAATATTTACTGTTAGGCAAGGATGCTCCGCGGATGTCTGGCCAGGCAACCAAGTTTTTGAACAAGAAAGGAACACTTGAGAAGGAGGAAAATCACAGTTTCTTCATGCTCTTTGGCTCTAACGAAAATCCTCCCTTCCTTCCATGCCACATCATGGACAAGATGTTTGTTGCAGAAATAGCAAGGCAATACAACCACTGGTTGCATTTTTTCCATGACAAGAAAAAAAAACAATTCATTCCTCTGCCCTAGAAAGTCGACGACTTTGTGTGCAGAAACATCAACAAGATTGACGAGTTTGCCACCCATTTCAAGAAAGTGAACCTAACGTATGCTGAAAGACTAAAAGGGTTCAACCCTAATGGCAGTTTTCGAGAACATTTACTGGTTGTGGCTTTAACACCTCTTTTATCCATAGACACATGACCCAAGACAAGCATTGTGTTGACAACAATCATGTTTCTACTGATTGTGACGCAGAGACATTGCAAAGCGTGACTGAATTGTATAGACAACATGGAAAAGTATCCGGTGAGAAAAGTAACCAGTCCCTTGCCAACACTCCCAAGAGAATGACATCACNCCTAGAACGAAGTGATTTGGACCTATGGAATCGCTCGTGTAGGCTGCGTCCTTGAGGTTTTTGACTGTAAGGAGGTGGTCTCTTGGTGCGCCGAAAAATATATTCCAGGCCAAAGAATTATTTGACTGCGCGACCATTCTCCTGTTTCTTTGTCACCTTAGGTCTTCTGCGAGATGTTAAAATTGTTGAAGCCAACATTGACATTCAAAGGACAAGACTGCAAGCAGTTTCTAGAAAAACATGATAACAGGATGGACATCTTAGCCGACTTCCTCAAAGACCCGACAACAGTATCTAAAGATATCACAAGGTTGCAAGTAAGTTCCTTTAGAAATCCATTTCGGGAAATTGCTTGGCTGTTTACAAGAATAACAGGATAGACATCCACGACAAGCATTTCCCATATAATTTCCATTGATCTCTGTTCCCAGTTTTCACATTTCAAAGAATTGAATAAATTTTATATGTCATCCTACTTAATTTTCACAAGTGTGCATTGTTTTCCGTTTCCAAAAATTTCTCTTTCCGAAAAAATAAACTATGGATTCGACCCAATAACACTCTGGTATGAGGCCCTGTGGAGGCACAAGGCCTCCCATTGTTTTTATGAAGTTTTTAATGGATTTGTCTCAGTTTTCAAAGATTTACTGTTAGGCAAGGATGCTCCGCGGATGTCTGGCCAGGCAACAAAGTTTTTGAACAAGAAAGGAACACTTGAGAAGGAGGAAAATCACAGTTTCCTCATGCTCTTTGGCTCTAACGAAAATCCTCCCTTCCTTCCATGCCACATCATGGACAAGATGTTTGTTGCAGAAATAGCAAGGCAATACAACCACTGGTTGCATTTTTTCCATGACAAGAAAAAAAAACAATTCATTCCTCTGCCCTAGAAAGTCGACGACTTTGTGTGCAGAAACATCAACAAGATTGACAAGTTTGCCACCCATTTCAAGAAAGTGAACCTAACGTACGCTGAAAGACTAAAAGGGTTCAACCCTAATGGCAGTTTTCGAGAACATTTACTGGTTGTGGCTTTAACACCTCTTTTATCCATAGACACATGACCCAAGACAAGCATAGTGTTGACAACAATCATGTTTCTACCGATTGTGACACAGAGACATTGCAAAGCGTGACTGAATTGTATAGACAACATGTAAAAGTATCCGGTGAGAAAAGTAACCAGTCCCTTGCCAACACTCCCAAGAGAATGACATCACAGAGCATCGCTTCGATGATGCACTCCAGTAAGAAAGCAACCTAGAAATCTTTGAATGAAGGAGGAGATAAGAACTCTCCTCACATAAATATTGATAGTTCTCACAAAATTCCACTAACAAAGAAGAGAAAAAACAATGACGGACAGGCAGAGGAACCCGAAATTGAAAGTGGAAAACTGCAACTTGAAATTGAAACTGAGCACATGCAGAAAATTGGGTCGT
Source organism: Picea glauca (assembly GCA_000966675.3). NCBI lineage: Eukaryota > Viridiplantae > Streptophyta > Pinopsida > Pinales > Pinaceae > Picea > Picea glauca. Next base: position 13,525 of record JZKD02S0288562.1, read on the forward strand.
CCCCGGTGGAAATATCTGAGACTGACTTTTTTGACGTAGATGAATCCTTCGTAATCCAGAGCGCTATTTTTGACAGCCAATCTAAAAGAATGGTCATTCAGAAGAGAGATGTAACAAACATGAAAGGCAAATCTCGCACAAAGATTATCTTTAGGGAAATGTCGCCGTCCCAAATCTCCTCATTTCACCAGGTAATCGGTGAAATTCTTCGTGATTCCATTGGAGGAATTGAGATGAAAAATGCCAATTTGAAAGACCGCCTTAACGAATTTGAGCAGGCTTTCATTGCAAGCCCAAAAATTGCCAGTCCTTTGGCAAAAATCTTGCCTGCTACCACTGTAGCCAAGATGAAATAATCCTCTACCCTCCTTTCATTCTCTAGAGCCCTTGTAGAGAATAACATCAACAAAAGAATGCAACTACTTACTGAATTCTAGGAAACATCACAAAATTTAGTTTCCTTCGGAAATATGTCCAATGATTTCCTACAACATTTGGAGGTGAATTTAAAAAATGAACAAAAATTTTGTGATCAAGTACTAGCCCCTTTTGCCAACTATGTCGTCAACACATCAGAACTGAAAAGAAGACAAGAGAAACTCCCCTCCCCATAGTGGACCAAAAAAGTAAAAGCATGCTGGGAAAAGAAAGTTAACAACCTGGAGCTCATTGTCAAATCATGTAAACAAGTCATATCAGAAAAGGAAGATTTATTCACAAGCCTGCTCCAGATGGACTTAACCGAAACTACCAACAAGGTTTAAGATCCTAACTTAATTCTCAAATCCTTGTCAATCACCAAAGAAGCCTTCCAGGAACAAGTTGATATTTTAAAGGGGTTGTCTTTCGAAAGGTTTTATGACATACTTGAACATCGTCTAGATGAGCACGAGTGCTGGGTACTGGACTATGCAACACACAATGAAGAAATTGAACAGAGTCTGCATAGTATTTCAATGGATCTAAGGAAATTAGAAAATGACCTTTATGACATAGAAATCCGAGATGAAATCAACACAGCCCCCATAAAAATATACATCGAAGAATGGATCCAATAGAGAATGGGCAGCCTCATCCAAGAAGGGCAATAACCAGTCAACAGGACTCCACTGACCATCGATGACAGCAACAAAAATGCATCGGCTTCATAGTAAGTCTATACTGANTTTGGGCATACTTTCTCGTTGAAGGCGGACTTGCTCCCAGGCGAGATACGTATGAAATCCAACTAAATGATCTCACTAGCTTCTTTTCTCCTCAAACCCTCAAGATAATTGGTTACATTAAGTATCGTAAGGTCATAATCCTTGTTGACAGTGGAAGAACCCATAATTTTATTCATCGTTGTATTGCCTTGGAAACTAATTGCTATATCCGTGCAGTCAATAATTTTCAAATCATGATTGCCAATGGAAAGTCCATGAAATGTGGGGGGCGTTGTGAAAATACGTGACTCCAAATTGGTCAGTACAACATGAAATCTCATATGTTTTCTATCGACATGGGTGGTTGTGACATTGTGTTGGGTGTCGAATGACTCAGGACTCTGGGTTCCATTCTCATTGATTTTAAAGAATTAACCACGCAATTCAACCAGGAGGGCCAATAGTATAAGTTACAAGGCATCATAGCAAGTTCCCTTGATATCATCAGTTCCCATTGCATGGAAAATCTCCTCAAAAAAGGTTATTGTGGCATTATTGCACAACTCCATTCCATTCACGCCACTAAGACACCCTCTGTGCCATCGGACCTCCAATCCATCCTCTCCAAACATCAAGTTGTTTTTTCCACTCCCCAGGGACTCCCTCCTTCTCATGGTGTTCATGATCATTTCATTCCCCTTGTCCCTTAAAACCTTCCTCCCAATGTTCATCCCTATCATCATCCCTTTTCCCAGAAAAATTAAATTAAGAAAATTGTTCAAAAATTACTCACTGCAGGCGTTATCCATCCTAGTACGAGCCCCTATTCTTATTTTTTGGTCATGGTACTTAATATAAAAGGATTTTGGCACATGTTTCTTGACTTTCACGCCCTCACCAAACTCACCATCAAAGACAAATTTTGCATTCCTATCATTGATGGTCTCTTGGATGAATTGAGTGGTTCCTAGTTCTTTACTAAACTTAATCTTCATTCTGGCTACTGCCAGATAAGTATGAAAGAGGCAGGCATTCCTAATATTTCATTTCGAACTCATGGGGGCCACTATGAGTTTTTGGTTTTTCCCTTTGGCTTGTGTAATGCTCCCTCCACTTTCCAAAGCCTCATGAATCATGTCTTCCATCCTTTTCTTCGTCATTTTGTCATAGTTTTCTTTGATGATATTCTCATCTATCATAAAACCTGGACAACCGATGTTTCTCATGTGGATCGAGTTCTACATCTACTCTCTTAGCACCAACTTTTCCTCAAACAATCTAAATGTGATTTTGGATCCTCGAAAGTCGAGTACTTGGGTCATATTGTTGGCAAGGAAGGTGTCAGGGTGGATCTTAAGAAGATTGAAGCTATGCAGGATTGGCCTCGCCCCAAGACTCTCAAAATATTGCATGGTTTTGTAGGTTTAACAAGATATTATCACAAGTTTGTTAAGAATTATGGAAAGATTGYGRTGCCTCTCACTGCTCTCCTTAAAAATAATTCTTTCACTTGGACTCCCACAGTTGATCAGGCCTTTCAAGCCTTAATGGMGGCTATGTGTACCACTCTAGTCCTGGCCCTTCCTGATTTCAAAAAGACCGTTGTCCTAGAATGTGATGCTTCYGGGAGAGGATTTGGAGCAGTCCTTATACAATATGGTCGACCTTTGGCCTTTGCCAACAAAAAATTGTCAGAGCAACATTTGGTCTAATCAATATTTGAAAAGGAAATGTTAGCTATTATGCATGCAATAGATCTTTGGCTCCCTTATCTATTGGGGAAACACTTCCAAATTAAGACAGATCATAAAAGCCTCAAGTATTTTCTAGAGCAACAAAAATGGGTGACTAATCTATTTGGATATGATTATGAGATCATTTACGAGAAAGGAAAAAAATGTGGTTTTTGATGCTCCTTCAAGAAAATATGAAGATGAAGGGTCCATTTTTCCCCTCTCCTTCAATGTACCAGATTCACTCCAAGTTGTTCACTAGGAATGGCTACA
>JZKD02S0288573.1:0-20187 GCA_000966675.3 Picea glauca
GTGATTCAATTGCCATGGATGTGTTGGACACTTTTGTATTGTTGATGTTATGCTTCTGTTTACTTGCTTCCTTTTATGCGTATCTTTTATATGTTGCATATGTGATTGCATATCAAGTTCGAAACCTGAGAGACTGAGTCTCGATTGTTTCTCTTCTTAGGCCAGGAGATTCCTGCATCGAGTGCAGTCGAATACCTCCGCATAGAGTGCGTCGAGGAGGCTAAGTGGTGAAACCTTTGTTCTCACCTCGTTCAGAGTTGGGTCTGAGTATTCGAACCRTGCAGGTGAGTGCMRGTCGGACTAGGTATSAGAAGTAAGTCTGAGAAGAGGGAAGAGGCGAGGYTGTTGCAAGYGTGAGTGCACAGAKYCCAGGAGAACTTCGACAYTTARAGRGTGGTTGAAGGTTGAAGGGTGAGCGAGTGCCTGAAGGTTCTCTGAAGGGGTCAGAGGACGAAGCTCAGAAGGGATAGCCCTTTGGTTCCTTGAGAAATCGACCCGGTAATGGGCGCACGGGACGAAGGTGGCGGAGTAGAGATCTCTTCATAGAGGAAGAGAATCGACGACTGGAGTTGATCGAGGAGAGTCCCGAACTCTAGGGTACCGTGGATCGCGGAGGAGCCGCGAGAGGTTTAAGCCACAGGTGCACGGAGGAACTATTTCCATCGCACATCGGTGAATCGGGGTCAACGAGTGCAATAGTCCCATGCACGTTAGAATCGCGAAGTGCGATTCCCCGATTTAGTCGGGACCGTCGATCCGAGTGTGGACAGGTGGCACGAATCCGAAATATTGGAGTTTCGGCATTCGGGGTTTCCAGTGGCAGGAGACTTGAAGTCGCGGATCCGCGAGTCACGAAGTCCCGACGTGACGTGGCAGTGTGGGACCCGGGAGTTAGAGTGGAGTCCAGGTGGAGTGCTCGTGGGACATCGGAGTTTCGGTACTCGAGGGTTGGATAGATCAAGGTTCGCGCCGCGAGTAGGAATTCCCCGAGGTTGACCTTTGACCGTCAGGGTTCGGGTATTGTTTTCCCTAGAGACAGCACTGTGAGGCTCGCGATATCGCGAGTTCCGATCTCCCGATACGTGAAGGGGTGATCGCCAAGAAGACTGTGGGTAGAACTCCCGAGGGGAGTGGAAGAGCATCGACTCTTCGGGCCATGGAGTAAGAAGGTCCTGGTGGAGCTGACCAACTGCTGAGAGTGCGGTTGCCGTCAATATGTCTTGTGTTTCCACAGGCATAACATTTAACTCCACATCCTCTACTTCTTCCTCTTCCTCGAGGAAAATAATTTCTCCCACCAAACGGTCTTCTTTGAGAACTTCCTCCTCTTTAAAAGTGACCATATGATTTCTCATAGAAAAATCCATTACCTCTTTTTAAGCCTCTACTTTTGTTTCGCTGATTCTGGTTTCTGGCCAATTTTTCTTCTGCCTTCAGTGCAATCTAATAAGCATCTTCCACTGTCCTCAGAGTCATCATGTTTATTTCATATTGAATTTCATACCTCAAACCATTTATATACCTGAAAATGTTTTCATCATCCTTCTCTCTTGTCCAGTCCTAATATTCAACCTATAAAATTCTTCTGTATACTCTTTCACTGTCATACCCCTCTATCTCAAGTTATGCAATTTTCTGAACAACTCTATCTGGTAATTCCTAGGTATGAATTTAGCCTTCAATTTGGCTACCATCCTATCCCAATTCATTATCTTCTATTTTCCTTTACTCTTATCTTTCTGCCTGCATTTCATCCCACCATAGTGTTGCATGTCCTTTTAATCTGGTGACAACATGTCTCACCTTCCTTCCTTCCTCGACATCTTCATAGTCAAAATACTTATCCAGGGATCTTATCCAGTCCAATAACTCTTCGGCATCCAAGTTACCTTCATACATTGGGATGCCCATCTTTGCTTTAGCTCTCAACTTCACAACAACTTTCAATAAGCATTCTTTGGCCGCATATTCCCCTATAGCTTCTTCAACTTCTATTTCTTCGCTTTCTACACGTGACCACGCCTTGTGACCACACGCCTAACCAAAAAGGTGTGTCGCAATTTTGCGTATTGGCTATATGAGTCAACCAAATCTCTATCCTTCGAACTCCTGAGTCCTGAAATTCTGACAAGGGCCTAGTGTGTGCTAGCTCCTCTCTTATCCACCATCCATATGACCAATGTTCAAAGTAGCAATGTGAGGAGGACCAATGTTTCCTTAGGAAGGAAAATTAAAAGTTTCCCCTAGCAAAGGGGCTCCTTCATTGGTCGTTCTGGGAACCAACGCCATTAAAATAAAAATCCAATCTAGAGTCCGCTAGGGAAAACAAATAGCACATGCTAAAAATCTAGTAAGCAAGCAAGAAAACAAAAAATTATTACAATGAATGAACTAGTTGGTGATGAAATCCAACGTCGTAGGAACAATGTAAGAAGGGGCTGAGATAGAGTAGGTGGAAAAGTTACGTTGACGACCTGCTTAACAAATTTACACCCTAGTGCAAGCTCCCACACATAATCGTGGGTATACTCTTCAAAGAGCTCGAGTGAGTTTGTCTAACGTCAATTCCAGGTACTGTGAAGACTTTCCCCTTCACAGTCACCTTGTGTAAAGACCCTAAAGAGATAGGCCACTAAGGTTACCAATTACTATAGTGATGCTTGGGGAAAAAATCGACAGTCTGATACACGCGCAAAGGCAAAGTATCTAGCCCAAAATCAACTTGAAATGCTTCCACTCATCATTGTGGGTATAACTTCAAGTGACCCACATAATATGCACAATCTCTACACCAAGACCAACAAAGTAGGGTGAGTAACTCTGCTAGTCTCAATGCGACCTCGTGATTGACCCTTGTGTTAGAAGGGCTTCTCAGGACAAAATGTAATAAGTGGATTTATCTCTCCCTAACTCAAGATTCTATGTTTGTTTGTAGCTTTGGAAAGTTATCTTTCACACCTATTCCAAAGCCCTTCAACTAATCTAATGTAGATTCACTACGAGAAAATACAAAAATGTCTAATCAATTTTTATAAGCGCTTTATTTTATCGATTTTGTTACTCAAAAGGAAAATGGCGTGGACAATATGGTCTTTTGACCTACTCGAAAGTTATGCAAAGAGATGAAGATGCAATATTTTCATTTCGATGAAAGCTATGCTACAAGAAGAAGAAAACATTTATCATTCCCATATGCACAATGTCCCAAAATTAAAAAAATCATCAATATCAATATCTTCAAGAAATGATACAAAGAGATTGTACACCAATACACGATTCATGCCCCCCTCCTGACCATGAGGGGGAACATTTTTCAGAATTTAAGACCAAAAAATGTCAAAAACCATGCAATTTCACTACAAATGAAATGATGCCCCCAATCTAATATAAAACAAGAAATTAATAAATTTTGTTTCAAAGATATCTAAAATCAATAACAAATAGATATGAAACAAAAAAACCCAAACAATTTTCTCTTTTAACACGAACTATTTAATAAAAGAAAAAGAAATTCTTTCACCAAACAATTCTAAAGAAAAGACAGTGCTTTGTAACTGAAAGACACTCAAAGTAAGAGACTAACTCTTTCAAAAGAAACAAAGAAAAGATGGCTAAAATAAGTTTCAAAGCTGTCAAGTAGACTGTAAACAGATCATAATCAAACCCAAAAATTCACCCCAAAACCAAATCCAAGGTCTGGGTAAGGAAAAAACCATCAAAAATCAAAATTTTCACAATTTCCGTAGGCTGTAGACTAACATAGTACGGAAATCCCCGATTTCTGCAGGTGAGATATGGGTATGGTGTCAAGTTTCTTCACTGGTATAAACAAGTAGGGTGCAGAAATCCTAATTCGTTGCACTTTCCTGGAAGTCAGGGTGTGGAAATCAAAGTAAAAATGAAAAAAAAAAGTAAGAAGGTTTTTCCAGTGTGGTTTAACAATCAAAGAGTCAAGTTGGATCTCCCAGTGACTCAGAAAAATAGAACCCAAGCAATCAAAGCAAGAAAGTAATACAAACTAGTAAACAATATGTTCCCCAGTACGGTCGCCAATTTTGTTGTAGGATAAATCGGTAAATGCGGACATAAACTAATCTCCCTAGATCCACCTATATCTAGAACAAAAAAAGACAGGACATGACGCTTTCCCTAAGTTACAATCATTGAATTTACTACCAAAGAAGGAATGGATGCCATACCTTAATATATTGCTTCCTTATATCTTTGTTGTCCCTGCTTCGCTCCGGTGCTCTTGTGAAATCAGATCCGCAATGACACAAACCAACCAAAGTGAAAGCAACAATAGTAGATTCAATGAAAACCTAAACATGTGATCAAGGAGTCATGTAATAAAATGCTAATGATTTTATGGGAAATAAACATGCCACTGTATTCTATAATGTGGAAGAAAKATACAACTAGATGCCTTGATGTCRTCAGGTTCCTTCCAATAGTTCCTTGCTTCCCACACACTTCTTTCTCCAATGGATTCTAAGACTGTGTATCTGATAGCTACTCACAATCTATCTTGACAAAGAAAAGCTCAAAGCCAACATAAATTTCCCAAGCTCAATCCAACTAACTTTCTCCATGAGAGCTCCTCTCCTTTTATAAGCTGAAGAGGATAAGGTGAGGAGTTTAGGATGATCCCACTAAATCATGAAAGCGAGTAATATCMAAACTGTTMGAAGGCCACCTCACCATAGAAGCTTCTCCTTCTAGAAGCATTGAGAAARYGCTCATTTTTCCCACGTATGAATGCCAYCRCACCCTAGTTGTAATGCAGCCTGYGGAAACTCTGTGACCTAGATATAGTGCAATGTACGGAAATCAGGMATTTTCRCACCCTGTGTATATAGAAGCRTACRRAAATCCTCCAAAATAGGGTTTTTACAGAGGAAAACACAACTTCTTCTCTTAGGAAAAGTTCTTCTCCCTTCTTTCTTTAGGAATTTAGGCCACTGACCCCTCTGAAGGAAACATATAGGTTTACATCATTAACGGTCATAAGGATGACGAAAATAATGTGTAAAAGAGATCCCCCCATAGTATGAAGTTAGAACAGATTGATAGTTGATATACTTTGTCGAGTGTGTGTAGGGAACAAGGAACACGTCAGTCGGAAACCTGCCAACAAACAAGGAAATACAATATAATAATATATCATCACTGAGGTAGGAATTCCCATACTCAGAATACAAATGAATCAAAGCATAAATGCCGACATGAAAAGATCCATATCAAGTAAGACAGGTCATGGCCACCAAACATACACTGTGGATCCATGCCAATATGACTCAAATCTGAACATAGCCACCAAAAATACACCATGGATCTATGTGTTAAAGATTCAAATTTGAACATAGCCACGAGACATACAATGTGGATCTATGTAACAATACAATGAATATACTCCAACACAACCTGAATCTATGAGAAAAGATTCAGGGTCTTCATCTCCACCACTCTATAGTACGAATCTAACCATGTGACTACATGTGTTGAAATCGAACATGGTAGAAACTACTTGATTACTGGTCATTAATGAATACTGTTAACAAGTGCGAGGGAAATCACCATTAATGTCAATGACTCCCAAGGTACACTAGTACAATCAAACGAATGTGAATCAATGAGATGAAGTCGAACACTTGACGGAATCTCTAGATCAAGGGTCGATAATGAAAACCCACTGTCGAAAGCAAGGAAATCTTCCATTGAGGCATGCAAGTTCAAGGTACCAATTAGTTTCTAAGTCTAATTCTTCGATAATGAGTTGAAGTCGACAGGAAAAGACTCGTCATGGGAGGGCCTTAATGTATCTCCCATCAATGACACGAAACGAGTAACAATATTTGAAGTAGATCAGAGTAACAAGTGATTCAGGACTGACTCAGGGATGGCTGACACAATAGAAGGCTTACGGACTACAGAAATGGTCGATGCAATAGAAGTATTTTCAGGTTGAACTTCTCTTTGAACATATTGACGACACGATAACTGTCTTGGAAAACATTGACTCAACAACATGGATCATAGACCAATTTGTAATCTTATAAAGGAGTATGATCGGGAGACAAGTGGATTTTCCAATCTAGACACAAAGAAAGTGAACGAGTGTCATGTTCAAAGGTGACTCTTCCATAGAATACANATATACTTTGTCGAGTGTGTGTAGGGAACAAGGAACACGTCAGTCAGAAACCTGCCAACAAACAAGGGAATACAATATAATAATATATCATCACCGAGGTAGGAATTCCCATACTCAAAATACAAATGAATCAAAGCATAAATGCCGACATGAAAAGATCCATGTCAATTAAGACAGGTCATGGCCACCAAACATACACTGTGGATCCATGCCAATATGACTCAAATCTGAACATAGCCACCAAAAATACACCATGGATCTATGTGTTAAAGATTCAAATTTGAACATAGCCACGAGACATACAATGTGGATATATGTAACAATACAATGAATATACTCCAACACAACCTGAATCTATGAGAAAAGATTCAGGGTCTTCATCTCCACCACTCTATAGTACGAATCTAACCATGTGAATACATGTGTTGAAATCGAACATGGTAGAAACCACTTGATTACCGGTCATTAATGAATACTGTTAACAAGTGCGAGGGAAATCACCATTAATGTCAATGACTCCCAAGGCACACTAGTACAATCCAACGAATGTGAATCAATGAGCTGAAGTCGAACACTTGACGGAATCTCTAGATCAAGGGTCGATAATGAAAACCCACTGTCGAAAGCAAGGAAATCTGCCATTGAGGCATGCAAGTTCAAGGTAAGAATTAGTTTCTAAGTCTAATTCTTGTATAATGAGTTGAAGTCGACAGGAAAAGACTCGTCACAGGAGGGCCTTAATGTATCTCCCATCAATGACACGAAATGGGTAACAATATTTGAAGTAGATCAGAGTAACAAGTGATTCAGGACTGACTCAGGGATGGCTGACACAATAGAAGGCTTAAGGACTACAGAAATGGTCGATGCAATAGAAGTATTTTCGGGTTGAACTTCTCTTTGAACATATTGACGACACGACAACTGTCTTGGAAAACATTGACTCAACAACATGGATCATAGACCAATTTGTAATCTTATAAAGGGGTATGATCGGGAGACAAGTGGATTTTCCAATCTAGACACAAAGAAAGTGAACGAGTGTCATGTTCAAAGGTGACTCTTCCATAGAATACATGTTTAGACACATTTCTTTCCCAATTCCCCCCCCACCATTACTGGCGAGTACCTCTTTATTTTTACAAATCTTGAGGAGGATAACATATGCTTGTGATGTAAGATCATCCTTCGGATGAATCATTCAGAGTATATTTAACGAACCCTAGGAATGAGTGGTTTGGTCCCATATGGGCCTTTTGATGTTTGTTTTACGAGTCCAAAGAAAGAAAACTCAGAGGGTTTTCATGTTTAGAGAGTCTGAAAAACACTTAAAGAGAACTCTCTCAGTTCCTTTTTCATAAGTTAGTCCGATGAGACCGAAAAAGAGTTAAACTATCACTCAACAGACGTTTTCTTCAAATACTTTAATGAGCATGAAAAGAACAAGGTCGCTCAGTAATATTTTCATGTTTAGAGAGTTTAAAAAGATCTTAAAGGGAACTCCAGTGGGTTCCTTTTTCGTATAAATTTTATGAGTCTGAAAAAGTGATAAAAGTATACTTGGTTACAATCTCAGTGATTTATGAGCATGAGAAAGAACAAAGACTAAGCTCGATAAATTATTCTCATGTATTTATGAGCATGATAAAGAACAAAGACTAAGCTCAGTAACTTATTCTCATGTATTTACGAGCATGAGAAAGAACAAAGACTAAGATGGGGATTGTTTTCATTTTTACGCAAGCTTTAAAACAAAACAAAACTATGCTTGGGATATATTTTATTTTTACATAAGCTTAAAAACTAAACAAAACTATGCTTGAACCTGGTTTCATTTTTACACAAGCTTGAACCAAAGGAAACTATGCTTGAGGTAGGTGGTTTCATTTTTACACAAGATGGAACCATAGAAAACTATGCTTGTGACTTCCCAACACATGGTTGGTACTTAGTCCCCAACTTAAGAAGCTAGTGACTCAACTTCATCATGAAGTCCAGAGGTTGGAAGCATTGCCCCCTAAGCTTCATTTTGTCCAACTTCAAAGGCAGATGAAAATGAATCTTCAAATACTAAACAAAGGATGTGACTCAAGAGAGAGGGGGAAGCTGTTTCATGTTTTAACGAGCTTGAAATAGGATAAGAACTATGCTCAAGAATCCAGGTTCAATACCTATACCTCTGTTTCATTTTTTAACGAGCTTGACACAAAAACAGGAACTATGCTCGTAAGCTTTGTTTCATTTTTTAAAGAGGTTTCTATAGAGATTCGAAAACTATCCTCGTAGTTGGTTTCATTTTTTAACAAGCTTGAAATCAGAAAACAATTGTCAAAGATGGTTTCATTTTTTAATGAGCTTGAAATTAGAAAACCATGCTCAAAGATGGTTTCATTTTTTAATGAGCTTGAAATCAGAAAACCATGCTCAAGGCTCTTCTTGATCATGGCTTCCAAGAGGAAAATGCTCCAGAAGGACACCATGTCAAAGGACAAAACTCGGTCATGGCTTCCAAGAAGAAAATGCTCCAGAAGGACACCATGTCAAAGGACAAAACTCGGTCATGGCTTCCAAGAGATTTTCACTTGATAGAAGAAACACACTCTGGAAGGAACACATGTCAAGGGCCACGATAGGGGTAAAGAGACTAGGCTCCAATATCCCTACCGAAGAGATCACCATGTCAACTACTAGATCCAAGTCATTGGAATTGACAACGGAAGGCATGGGAGACAATGCCACATAATTGACCTGTGGAAGGGGTGATACCATCTGTATATAATAATTGTGTAGGGATGTCATTGAGGTCAATTCAGGCCCAAAAAATGAAAGTTGATCAATGGTCACAATTCTTCCATCATGTAGGAAAGATATCACATGAAAAAGAGTGGACACAATAGCTTTCATGGAATAGACATAATCTCACCCAAGGAGTAAAGAAAAATCCAAGGGGTCTTGGACTACCATGACATCAATAAAGACAGTTTTCCCTCCCAAAGTTACAGGAAACTAAGGAAGGGTCCCTAAAGNCTTGAGGTAGGTGGTTTCATTTTTACACAAGATGGAACCATAGAAAACTATGCTTGTGACTTCCCAACACATGGTTGGTACTTAGTCCCCAACTTAAGAAGCTAGTGACTCAACTTCATCATGAAGTCCAGAGGTTGGAAGCATTGCCCCCTAAGCTTCATTTTGTCCAACTTCAAAGGCAGATGAAAATGAATCTTCAAATACTAAACAAAGGATGTGACTCAAGAGAGAGGGGGAAGCTGTTTCATGTTTTAACGAGCTTGAAATAGGATAAGAACTATGCTCAAGAATCCAGGTTCAATACCTATACCTCTGTTTCATTTTTTAACGAGCTTGACACAAAAACAGGAACTATGCTCGTAAGCTTTGTTTCATTTTTTAAAGAGGTTTCTATAGAGATTCGAAAACTATCCTCGTAGTTGGTTTCATTTTTTAACAAGCTTGAAATCAGAAAACAATTGTCAAAGATGGTTTCATTTTTTAATGAGCTTGAAATTAGAAAACCATGCTCAAAGATGGTTTCATTTTTTAATGAGCTTGAAATCAGAAAACCATGCTCAAGGCTCTTCTTGATCATGGCTTCCAAGAGGAAAATGCTCCAGAAGGACACCATGTCAAAGGACAAAACTCGGTCATGGCTTCCAAGAGATTTTCACTTGATAGAAGAAACACACTCTGGAAGGAACACATGTCAAGGGCCACGATAGGGGTAAAGAGACTAGGCTCCAATATCCCTACCGAAGAGATCACCATGTCAACTACTAGATCCAAGTCATTGGAATTGACAACGGAAGGCATGGGAGACAATGCCACATAATTGACCTGTGGAAGGGGTGATACCATCTGTATATAATAATTGTGTAGGGATGTCATTGAGGTCAATTCAGGCCCAAAAAATGAAAGTTGATCAATGGTCACAATTCTTCCATCATGTAGGAAAGATATCACATGAAAAAGAGTGGACACAATAGCTTTCATGGAATAGACATAATCTCACCCAAGGAGTAAAGAAAAATCCAAGGGGTCTTGGACTACCATGACATCAATAAAGACAGTTTTCCCTCCCAAAGTTACAGGAAACTAAGGAAGGGTCCCTAAAGGTTGACTGGTTCTTCTGTTAAAAGATAACATGTTCTGCGTAACTGGCGCAAGCTAAGGACAACCCAAGGCTTGCTAAGAAAGAGAAGACAAAATACTAATGGACGCACCTTCATCTATAAACATTTAAGGAACGTCTCGACCACAAACCTGTACTGTAATCTGGAAAGGAATGTGAGAGGGAAGACGAGGTCTAGTTAGAACACTCTAATTAAAAAGGATGGTCTCATTACTTGGAGGGGGTTCCATAGGAGAAGGAGGAATACCTCACGTCATGGTAGAGTCTGTATCAAAGAGAAAAACGTGGGCAGTATCGGATTTACTCGCGAGCAAGAGAGTAGGATTGACTGATAATGACATCAAATCGACCACTTGGGTTTCATTCTCCAAGGGGAGAATGCGGTCGATAGGTGGAAATAGATTGACCACTTGGATTTCACTCTCTAATGGGAGAGTGGGATTGACTGAAGATGGGATTGAATCAAACATTTGGGTTTCACTCTCTAATGAGAGAGTGGGATCAACTGAGGATGGGATCGGATTGACCACTTTGTCAACTGGTTCAACTAAGGATGTGACCAAATTGACGACATGATTAATTGGACTGACCGACGAAGGGACCAGATTGATCATTCCATCAACTATAGATGGGTTGAGAGTAAGATTGCAATAAGCAGCTGGAAGGTGAGGTTTTGAAATAGTCATGTCTTCCAATAATTTTGAGGCTTCTTCCATACGAGGGAAAAGGTGAGTTAGATGACTCCTTTCGCATAACATACACGAGAACTTGTCTCTACTTTTCTTCTTCCCAACGGTATCTTGACTAGTTGATGGGAGGTCACCAACATGTTGTTCAGAGGCTGATGACATGGGTTGGAGAGGGTGTGTAGACCATGCTTCTATAACCTTGGATAGACCAAGGAAATCCTTAAGAAGATGGCTACCCTTACAAAGCCTACAAGGGTACTTGGGCTTACAGGTTGTTTGGGTGTTCTTGGCATCATCAACACTCCCAACACGATCAATAGTAACTGGTTTCTTTCCAACACGTCTGGTAGTGGTTGGGAGTGTGGATCCTTGCTTATTTTTCTTCTTCTTATTCACCAGGTTACTAGCTTGAGAGATTTCACTCGGCAAAGAAGATGAAAGGGAAGAATACCTTGCAAGTGAGGATAGTGAAGAATACCTTACTGGTGAAGAAGGTGAAGGATCAACATGAGGTTGATGTTATTGGGGGAAAGTGCTTACAACTGAAGCACTAACTGCATTCAAGATTACCTGAGTGGAAAAAAACCATACCGGTAATCCAATTGTGAGACCTGGAAGGCTCAAAGTAGCAATGTGAGGAGGTCCAATGTTTTTGTAGGAAGGAAAAATAAAAGGCTCCCCTGGAAAAGGGGTTCCTTAATTGGTTGTTCTAAGAACCGACACCATTAAAACAAAAATCCAATCTAGAGTCCGCTAGGGAAAAAAAACATCACACCCTAAAAATCTAGTAAGCAAGCAAGCAAACAAAACCTTCTTACAATGAATGAACTAGTTGGTGATGAAATCCAATGTCACGGAAATAATTTAAGAAAGAGATGAGATAGAGCAGGTGGAAAAGTTACGTTGACGACCTTCTTAATATACTTACACCTTGGTGCAAGCTCCCACACATAATCGTGGGTATACCCTCCAAGGAGTCCGAGTGAGTTTGGCCAACGTTGATTCTAGGTACCGTGAAGACTTTCACCTTCACAATCAACTTGTGTAAAGACCCTAAAGAGATAGGCCCCTAAGGTTACAAATTACTACAATGATGCCTAGGGAAACAATGAACAGTCTGATACATGCACAAAGGCAGGGTATCTAGCCCGAAATCAACTTGAAAGGCTTCCATTCATCATTGTGGGTATACCTTCAAGTGACCCCCATAATATGCGCAATCTCTACACTAAGACCAACAAAGCAGGGTGAGTAACTCTTCTAGTCTCAATGCGACCTCATGATTGACCCTTGTGTTAGAAGGTATTCCCAGGAAAAAATGTAATAAGTGGATTTATCTCTCCCTAAATATATATTCTATGTTTGTTTGTAGCTTTGGAAAGTTATCTTTCACATGTATTCCAAAGCCCTACAACTAAACTAATGTAGGTTTGCTACCAGAAAATATAAAAATATCTAATCAATTTTTATAAGAACTTTATTTTATGGTTGTTGTTACTCAAAAGGAAAATGGCGTGGACAATATGGCGTTTTGACTTACTCAAAAGTCATGCAAAGAGATGAAGATGCAATCTTTTCATTTCGATGAAAGCTATGCTATGAGAAGGAGAAAACATTTATCATTCCCATATGCATAATGTCCCAAAATTTTAAAATGCATCAATATAAATATCTTCAAGAAATGATACAAAGAGACTGTACACTAATACACGATTCATGCACCCCCACCCCCCCTGCGCGGCCATGAGGGGGGGAATTTTTCAGAATTTAAGACCAAAAAATGCCAGAAACCATGCAATTTCACTACTTCAAATGCAAGGATGCCCCCAATCTAATATAAATAAAGAAATTAAAACTTTTTGTTTCAAAGATAGATAAAAGAAATAGCAAATAGATATGAAACAAAGAAACCCAAACAATTTTCTCTTTTAACATGAACTATTTAATAAAAGAAAAAAAAATTCTTTCACCAAACAATTCTAAAGAAAAGACAGTGCTTTGTAATTGAAAGACACTCAAAGTAAGAGACTAAATTTTTCAAAAGAAAATAAAGAAAATATGGCTAAAAGAAGTTTCAAAGTTGTCAAGCAAACTATAAATAGATCATAATAAAACCCAAAAATTCAACCCAAAACCAAATCCAAGGTCCAGGTAAGGAAAAACCATCAAAAATCAAAATTTTCACAATTTTCGCACGCTGTAGACTAACACAGTGCGGAAATCCCTGATTTTTGCAGGCCAGATATGGGTAGGATGTGGAGTTTCCACACTGGTCTAAACAAGTAGGGTGCGGAAATCCTAATTCGTCACACTGTCCCACAAGGCAGGGTGCAGAAATCAAAGTAAAAATGAAAAAATAAAAAGTAAGAAGGTTTTTCCAGTGTGGTTTAACAGTTAGAGAGTCAAGCTGGATCTCCCAGTGACTCAGAAAAATAGAACCCAAGCAATCAAAGAAAGAAATCAAGACAAACTAGGAAAACAAACCATTCCCCAGTACGGTTGGCAATTTTATTGTAGGATAAATTGGTAAATGCGGACATAAAATAATCTCCCTAGATCCACCTAGATCTAGAACAAAAAACGACAGGACATGACACTTCCCCTAAGTTACAATCATTGAATTTACTACCAAAGAAGGAATGGATGCCATACCTTAATCTATCACTTCCTTATATCTCAATTGCCCCTGCTTCGCTCCGGTGCTCTTGTGAAATCAAATCCGAAATGACACAAACCAACCAAAGTGAAAGCAACAATAGTAGATTCAATGAAAACCTAAACATGTGATCAAGGAGTCATGTAATAAAATGCTAATGATTTTATGGGAAATAAACATGCNGAAGGTTTTTCCAGTGTGGTTTAACAGTTAGAGAGTCAAGCTGGATCTCCCAGTGACTCAGAAAAATAGAACCCAAGCAATCAAAGAAAGAAATCAAGACAAACTAGGAAAACAATCCATTCCCCAGTACGATTGGCAATTTTATTGTAGGATAAATCGGTAAATGCGGACATAAAATAATCTCCCTAGATCCACCTAGATCTAGAACAAAAAACGACAGGACATGACACTTTCCCTAAGTTACAATCATTGAATTTACTACCAAAGAAGGAATGGATGCCATACCTTAATCTATCACTTCCTTATATCTCTATTGCCCCTGCTTCGCTCCGGTGCTCTTGTGAAATCAAATCCGAAATGACACAAAACAACCAAAGTGAAAGCAACAATAGTAGATTCAATGAAAACCTAAACATGTGATCAAGGAGTCATGTAATAAAATGCTAATTATTTTATGGGAAAGAAACATGCCACTATATTCTATAATGTGGAAGAAAGATACAACTAGATGCCTTGATGTCATCAGGTTCCTTCCAACAATTCCTTGCTTCCCACACACTTCTTGTTGCAATGGATTATGAGACTGTGTATATAATAGCTACTCACAATCTGTATTGACAAAGCAAAGCTCAAATCCAACATAAATTTCCCAAGCTTAATCCAACTAACTTTCTCCATGAGAGCTCCTGTCCTTTTATAAGTTGAAGAGGACAAGGTGAGGAGGTTAGGATGATCCCACTAAATCATGAAAGCGAATAATATCCGAACCGTTTGGAGGCCACATCACCATAGAAACTTCTCCTTCTATAAGCATAGAGAAAATGCTCGTTTTCCCATGTACGAAGGCCACCGCACCCTAGCTGTAATACAGACTGCAGAAACTTCACGACCTAGCTATAGTGCAACCTGCGGAAATCATGCATTTCCACACCCTGTGTATATAGCAGCCTGTGGAAATCCTCCAAAATAGGGTTTGTACAGAGGAAAACACAACTTCTTCTCTTAGGAAAATTTCTTCTCCCTTCTTTCTTTAGGAATTCAGGCCACTGGCCCCTCTGAAGGCAACATATAGGTTTACATCATTAACTATCATAGGGATGATGAAAATAATGTGTAACATAGGGCACCACGATGCAATTAGTGTAGGCCAATGAGGAGAAGCTCACATCTTTGACAAGAGAGACCATCGAGGAAATTTTGAGTAGGGAAGCAAGAGTTATGAAAGAGGTACAGACAGCCAGGGAGACCCTCCAAAATTTGATGGAGGTGTGGAAAAGCGTGACACAACATGCCTGAATGACTTGGGACGAGACATAGGTGAGTGTTAGAGGCCTATTGGATAGGCATTTTGGAAATAGTATTCGTGGAAATCCTAAGTATGGAAGATGTGTACAACAGAAGAAGAAGGAAGACAAGCTAGGCTTGGGAGTGCACAACTCAAACACATTCAAGGGTACATTGTACAACAAGAAAAAAAAAGAAGTAGAATAAAAGAAGAGAATAAATAAAGATAAGAAAGTGGATGAAAAGGAAGGATAATTGTTTAGCATGCCAAAAGTAGAAAGGCGCATAAAAGCAAGAAAACTAGCTGCCGAGAAGGCAAAAGNATTCGAACTTGCATATAGTCTTTTATTATAGCTAAAATATATAACTTTGTTTCCTTTTGTTACACTTTACGATCTTTTCATAGGTATTTTTCTTTGTTTTGATCATGCTACCATTAAAATATCCTTTGTATACATGTGGCTAGGTAATCAACATAAGAATTAGTAATCAGGTTATAACATAGCAACTGTAAATATCATGCTTCTCACAACCAGAAAATTGTTCTGTGTCACAAAAACATTCCAAAAAAATGCATCACCCACCTATTATCACGTCAAATGAAACCAAGACTGCATCGTAAAAAAATGTAGGACTGTGTAGGCAGCATAAAAAACAACAGAAAAACATGTGTAATATGTCTATCTTTGCACCTCTAGTCTACAAGGGGGTCCCACATACTAGTATTATATTATTAGCATAGTTAAATAATAGGGCTTTAGCAATACTTTGTGGGCGGAATTCATCGTTACGATTTTAATCGTCAACAAATTGGCGACTCCACATGGAAATTTGTTTCCAACAGATTAAGAACTCAAAATGTATGGTTTTGCAGACCAAGTAGCATCATATCAAGAAGATATAAACCAAAATGATTATGCAACAAGGGGAAGTAAGCGGATTTATGGGAAAAATGACCGGTAATTTGCGAATAACTCATGAAAAGTGTAGGGGGTTTATCCTTGTAAGCATAATCATTCAACTAAAAAATGTTCTTGACTTCAAGGAGAATTGTTTTTTGAACTTGCTCTTTTGAATCTCGAAATGGACTAAGAAAAGGAAAGTAGAAGAGGGATAAAACCAACTATCTCATAAAAAAGTAGTGGAAGTAGATAACAATTTCAATTATGCCTTCAAGGGGAACATCATGACATATGTGTAATTTGATTGTTATTGATTAACAATACTTTTCAGAAGCGTCACTATGGAAAAATTGATCCAACATTTTATTCTTACAAGAAATGAAGTCAAAAGGAACAAAAAGAAAGAAATGTCATAGCAGAAATGAAACAACAAAATTGAAATAAGCAGAAATGAAATGACAGAAAATGAAATAGCAGAAATGGAAAACTAGAAATGCAAAACCATAATTGAAAAAAACTACTAATCTGAAAGCATAAAAGAAAACTACTATAATACAGAAACATTCCAAACAACGTTAAACTCTTCAAGTTGGTTCCATGTAATGTTTTAAGTGGGAATCGTTAGTGCTATAGGAAAACAATCGCTCTTGTAAGTCCTTTACAATGTAAGAATTTGCACCTAGGACAAAAGCGATCTTAAAAGAAACCAACCATAATTTTTGAAACTTTGAATGCCTTACTCTATCAGCATGAGTTGAATCCCACAATAATACCTTCTCATTGAATTTAAATTTGTCAGCTTTGACACTCTTGTTGAAATATTTTTTAATAGTCTGTTGTCTTTTATTTATATTATCCAAGGCAAACGTCCTTTTCTCCTCTAAATCCAAAAGTGCATTCATTCCTTGAGAAACATTAGAAGAATTTAATTCCTCGACCTGTCGCATTAACCTTAAGGAGGAAATTTCCAACTCAGTAGGCATAATGGATTCTTGACCATAAAAAAGATGGAAAGGAGTGCAGCCAGTGCTCACCTTGGAGATATTTCGATCTACCCAAAGGGATTAAGTGAGGAGAGTGTGCCATTGATGAGGTTTACCTTCTATGAGCCTTTTGATAATTATTACCAGATTCTTATTGGTAGACTTGACCTGCCCATTTCCTTGGGTGTAATAAGTTGATGAGATAAAATGTTTAACTCCCAACTTAGCTAAAAATTGGGCAAGCATAGTAGAAATAAAAGTGGGGCCATTGTCTATAATAATTTCCAAAGGAAGACCAAATCTAGAAATAATATTATTTTCAAGTAAATAAATCACCTACTCATCCTGTGAATGTTTAAGCGTGATAGCTTCAACCCATTTTGTAAAATAGTTTGTGGTTGTCAAGATAAATACTTGTTCTACTGAATATGGAGGATTAATAGGACCAATAAAGTCCAAACCCCATTTTGAAAAAGGAAAGTCT
Organism: Picea glauca; assembly: GCA_000966675.3. NCBI lineage: Eukaryota > Viridiplantae > Streptophyta > Pinopsida > Pinales > Pinaceae > Picea > Picea glauca. The sequence continues at coordinate 17,480 of JZKD02S0288573.1, forward strand.
GGGAGGACATGTTGTAAAGGTATGGCTGAAAGGCGTTCTTTCCCGACAAATTTCTGGCACTTGTCACAAGATCTAAAAAAAACATAAGAATCATGAAAGATTGAAGGCCAATAGTATCCTTTTCTGATAATCTTAAAATTAGTGGTTTCAACATAAAAATGACCTCCTACATGAATAACAGAATTTGAAGAACCATGAGTTTATTGCAACAATTTGTGTGCTTCCTCATTATTTACATAGCGGAGCAACATACCATCAACATATATTCTAAACAAGAAGTCTCCTATAACGATGTATCTAGCACATTCGAGACAGAGCCTTCTTCTTTGATGAGTGTCTAATTTATCTGGACATCTTTGATTTTGCAAATAGTAAACCAAATTTTTATAACAAGGATGTTCAGACACAGGAAGGATTTGATTATCAATGTAGAATAGTGTTGATAGAGAGCTATCATGTTCATCAATTTCTTCACTAGTTTCAGCATGTTGAGCTAAGTGTAGGGCTAAGTCACGTCCCTTAATGGTGTTAGAAGTCACGATAGTTAAATTATGCTTCTGGATCTTGGCAAGCCAATGTGTAAGCTTCCATGAAAGATAAGTCTGTGAGATCAAAAACTTGACATCGGGTAAAGGGACTTTTAACAACATGTGCTTACCTAAGATGAATTGGCGAAATTTTTCAACAACTTTAACAAGAGAAAAATCATGCTTTTCAATAAAAGAATAATTAAACTCATAATCAAACAAGCTTTGACTCATGTAAGCCACTGTTTTTTCATTTCCTTGGTCATCACATTGCATGAGGATAGCATAAACTTCTTCCTCTGTGGCGTTAGTATATATCATAAATAATTTCTCAAAATCCGGCTTCGCCAAAATTGGTGCAGAACTGATTGATTTCTTGATCCCTACAAAAGCATTTTCGACATCATCTTTCCAAGAAAAGGAACGATCTTTCTTAAGTAGATTATGAATTGGCTTGACCATTACAACAAAATCAGGAACAAACCTACGGACAAAGTTAATAACACCCATGAAAGCTTGAACCTCCTTCTTGGAAGTGGTAGCAGGCAGATTTAGGATATCAACAATCCTTCCAGGATCAATGCTTATTCCTGAATTGGTGACAATGTGTCCAAGGAGCTTGCCCTTGGTAGCACCAAAAATAGAGTTAGAAGGATTTATAGAAATGTTAAATTTCCTACATTGCATGAGAAATATTTTAAGATGACCAAAATGATCTGATCGATTTTTAAAATACACAGTTAAGTCATCAAGATAGATCTGAATAATCTTGTCGATCAAATCATCAAAATCTATTTGCATAGCTCTTTGAAAAGTGGCACCTGCATTAGATAAGACAAAAGGCATATGTTCATAAGAAAAAGTTCCCCAATGAGTAATAAAATTGGTTTTATATTTATCTTCCCTTTTTAACTTGATTTGATTTATATTTATCTTCCCTTTTTACCTTGATTTGATTGTAACCAAAAAACCCGTCAAGGACATCTTCTGTGACCCTGCAACTTGCTGCAAAATAATTTCCATATTAGGGAGAGGAAAGTGATCTTTTATACTATCTGTATTCAATGTGAAAAAATCTACGCATAATCTGATTTGACCAGTTTTTTTCTGAACAGAAACCAAATTGGAAACCCACTCAGAATACTTAACACGGAAAATGATCCCATCCTTCAAAATTTTTTCCAACTCCTTTCGAATAGTTGCTTCTAGTGTAGGGTTAATGGGTATTTGTTTTTTCCTAACTGTTTTTATGCCCTCCTTGATAGGAATGGCTTGTTGTATAAGAGCAGGATCAAAACCACGAAGATCCTCATAATACTAAGAAAAAAATCTTGAAATTCATTAAGCAACTTGGCGAACTTCAAGTTTTCTTCATTAGAACATTGGGCACCTATTTTAACATTCTTTGGAGACTAGGGTGTTCCAATGTGAAAGGAAATGGTTTCACCCACTTTCCTTTTTGACTCCTCTTCTTTATGTTTTTCTTTGTTGCCTACATCACTCGATGAAAATGAACTTTCCATAGGAGTCAAGCCTTTAGGATTTTTTTTATCTTCCATCGATATAATTTCCTTAGGCTTATAAGGTTCATTTTGAATGAAATAACAGATGCTCTCATCACTAGGAAAGACCCTCCATGACTCTATGTTGTCAAGGATCTGCAGACGATACAGAGATTGAAAGGTACAATCAGGTCTTTGTGGCATAATTTGTCGAGTAGGAGAGGCTGCAAAAACAACTAACCTGTCAGCCATTGATTTCAATTCTATTTTAACATGAGTGATGTTGAAAGATAGTAAGTTCGAGATAAGTTCCCAAACAGTTTGGGTATAGCGTTTCATTAACTTGTTGATAGCAGAGTATATCTTACGTACAAGGTTTATAACAAGTTCAGAATCCCCAAAAACTGTAAGGTGACCACAACCCATATTATAGAAGTAATGCTTCAAATTCAGTGACATTGTTTGTGCAAGAAAACTCTAACATCTAGGAAAAGTTATGAATCTTACCCACGGGAGAGTACAAGATAATACCATCTATGTTTCCTTCATTGCAGCATGAACCATCAAAGTGCATATGCCACATCCCATCCTCTAAGTCGATTTGTTCAAAGGTAGTGTTTTCCTCATCTGCAAATATGGAATACACTCCTAGGTCCTCCTCGATATAATTCACATTAGG
>JZKD02S0288595.1:0-20187 GCA_000966675.3 Picea glauca
GTCGTATCCACAACGTCTTTCATGTATCATGTCTAAAGAGAGTCTTGGGGCAACAACAAAAGGCACAAACTATACTTCCTATGTTGGATGAGGAAGGAAGAATCATTTTAGAGCCTGAAGCCATTATTGCCACCTGGGAAAAGAGATTACGTTCTCAAGTAATCAAGGAATATCTGATTAAATGGAAAAATCTACCGGAATAAGACACTGCATGGGAGTCAGAGCACTTTCTCCAGTTACAGCCTTCCTTATCATTGCTTTGAGGACAAAGCAAAATTTAAGGGAAGGGCAATGTCACAATAAATAAATAATATAATATAAAGACATTAAAATAATAAATAAAAGTAAATTAAACATTAATGTAATAAAAGGTCATGACTCTTCATAAAACCATAAAGGGCATATATATAGGTAGGCCCTATACTTGTAATATCATCATTATTTTACAATCAATTATTATTATATATATATCTTATTATGGATTCAGAGTGAACTATTCATTACGAACCCTTGTGTCCTTCACAGTGTGAAATGAGGTACCAGGACAAGATTTCATATCATCTGTATCTGGTATAGATTTGGTTCATATCTGGGCCATATCCTATATGAATATGAATCCCTATTGGGGTTGTCAATTATCTGTCCTCCTTATTTCAACATATGCTGCCTCTCTTTGTGATAAGGCATCCAAAAGCTGATTTATGCCGTTGATTTTGACTGTATTATACTATTATTTGTATTCCCCAATTTTGTTATTCATTTTCTAATTAAATCTTTTCCAGTTAAATAGATCCAATTTATCGAAGCATTCTTCAATCACATTTTAAATAGCTGCTTTTGAATAGGGCTAACTTAAATGATTTTTGAAGTGAATGGTAACTATTACTGTATTTGGCCATACCATGTTATATCCTATTTTTTACAAAATAGGATGGAAAGCAATGATAATTCATGGAACAATAAAAATCTTGTGAAGTTTTAGCATTTGTTCAATACAGAAAATGAAATGAATAATTTATCTACTAAATCTGTCCTATGTGTTATGCTTTTCACAGCACAAACTTCTGTCGAGATGTAGTCTCTTAATTGAGTTTTCTTTTTATAAGAACTAATGCTATTTTTAATCATAAAGTGAATGTCAAAATTTGTGGTTCAAGGTCATGTGTCTGACTTTTTTGGGTGTGCATTGCTGCATGCATTGTGTAAATGTGTGGCACTGAGAGTATGCTATATCTCCTATATGGTTCACTAGTCCTATAGCATTTGTGTCTCCACATTTATACTTCTACTCCACTTGACACAGAAAATATTTAAGTTAGTAAACATTAGATAATGTCATTGAAAAAGTGTTATTATGTCACTGTATTTGCCATGGGTGTTTAAGAAATTGTAATTTATTTCTTGTGTTCTTGGATTGGGCTGTTATACTGTGGCAAATTTAGGGTTTGTATGTATTCCACATTCCTAATCAGAAAATAGTACTTTTTTTTTTTGCAATAGAAAGTTTTACAAACCTTTGTGTAAGATATCTTTAAGAATGATATCTGTCATCAGTTTTATGGAAGCTGCTTAATGTAGTTGTAAGCAATGGGGAAATTTTGTAACCTATCTAAACTGATATGATTATATTAGTCAGACAACCAGCAATGTGCATGGACATGCTTGTTTTAACTCAGGTACATATACTGCAGCTAGGGATTCACCTTGTGAAAATGTAAGTATTAGTTGGAGGTTTAGAAAGAAAGATTTTTACTTTATTTATTTTGTTTGGTTGTGTCTGGTCTGCTCCCCAGCCGTTTCTGGTTTTCTCTGAGAGAGTATATTGGAGAAAGTATTAGATCGCTGAAGAAAGTACACTGCGCAGGACTGGGACGTTGAATTTGCAAAAGAGTGCTCTCCCAATATGGCAACAGTCAAGTACACAGAATTTTTATTGGCAACAGCTGCTGGCAAGGTGGAAGGAGGGAAGGGACCAAGCAGAAGTGTGACTCCTTTTGAGAAAACAAAAATAGCAGCATACACAGTGGGTGCCATGACCCCGTGCATGAGGCTTTATGCTTTCTTGGGCCAAGAAATTGTCAAAGCCCTGGAACCTGATTGCAGTAATCATCCATATAAGCAGTGGATTGAAACATACTCTTCTGCAAAGTTTGAGGTTATTTTTGCAACTCAGTCTTTATCTTTTGGCAGCAATCTGCATGCTTCAGTTTTGGGGACTCTTGTATATTCTGCATGATTATTAAAATAAAAATATTGGTTGCACCTTTTGACTGATTGAAGCTGCGGTTGATGCAGGCATCGGCATTACAAACTGAAGAGTTGCTTGACAAACTGGCTATTTCGCTAACTGGGGAAGAGCTTGAAGTGCTGCGGAGGTTGTATTATCATGCCTTAAAACTAGAAATAGAATTCTTTTCCGCTCAGCCTTTCTCTCAGAGAACATTAGTTCCGATGTTGAAACTGGGTGATTCAGCCAGCCGCCGATATACCATTGTCTCAGATTTCGATTTGTCTTGCACTGTCTTGGATTCTTCAGCAGTATTAGCAGAAATTGCAATATTGACTACTCTCAAAACTGAGCAAAATGGTGCTGAAAACTTAAGTGATCACAAGTCATCATCGGAGTTGAGAAAAACTTGGGATGCACTTTCTAGTCAATATTCTGAAGAATGTGAAGAATGCTTAAGGAAGACTCTGCCACCTGAAGAAGGTAAAGCATCCCGTCTTGTTTCCTCAATCAATTTTCTTCCAAAGCAGAAGAAATTCATCAGACAGTGGGATAATTTAAATTTGTTGAGCCTTGATATTGTTGAACTTTCCTATAACTCAGTACCCAGAGGTTAATTCCAATAATTAACAAAACCCAGAAATTTACTTGCTGTTATAAATTTCAGAATTATGCATGCAACTCCAGCTGAGTTATTTAAAAGAAAATAGACAGCAGAAGCATACAGAACCAAACATAAAATACATAGACACTAGATGTTACCCTGGAAACCCCAGTGTGGGGAAAACCAGCAAAGGAGGGGCTTTGTTGAGTCTTCTGGAAAAATATAACAGCAACAAAATACACGGTCATTTCTGGAAAATTACAACAGCAACACAGAAATATTCTTACAGCACTCTTGGGCTGTGTTCTGGGAGCTTTACAGCCCTCCAACACTCCCATATGCAGTGCAGAAATCCCCCCAGCAGTTGCTGCCCCTTTTCTCAGCTGTACGGCCCTCCTAGTGCGCCCCTCTGGACTAATGTACAGCCCAGAAAACTCAGCCACCAAGCTGCTGTGCTGTACGGCCCTGTATGGTCTGCTGTATGGCTTGTACGGCCCTCAGAAAGGCTGCTGTACGGCCCAGCTGCACCCAGAAATTTCAGACTGTATTTGTTGCCTTTGCCCAGCTCCTTCAGTCCTCAAATCGCCCTGAAGATGACTGCCCTGTTCTGCACTTTCTCAGCTGCAAAACTCAGCCACTCACTCCAGCTCTAGTGCCCTCCTTCAGCTCTCATGCACAATGAGAATGTGTCCACTCCACCCTCAGCCTCTCCTTTTATCTTTCTCCCAGCCTCCATTTCCCTTGAGATGTGTGCCCAGCCTTGAGCCTCAATGGCTGAGATTGGGGCTGCCACCTTTGGGCTGGACCCCACTCTCCACTAAGTGGTGCACCCCACTTTGGACTGGGTCCCACACTCCACTAGCGGCCTTCTTTCATGAGGTGCACCCTCTCTCCTTGGGCCCCACATTCCACTCAAGGTAAAATTTGTTGCAAGCCTAAGTTAGACTTAGGCTGAGATAAAGGAAGCTGATCTGGGTGAATTTAAGTGTCCATCAGCTAGCCTAGGACACATAGGCATAGCCGAGACACCAACCGAGCTACAAAATCTAACAATATTGTGCAAAGTTTGGTAGGGGAAAACATAGATAGATCAGAACTTAACTGACAATTTTACTAGTTTTAACCAGAGCAAAAGTAGCACAGGGAATCTTCTCTTTGCACAGGTATATTGTCGTAAGTACAATTTTAGCATCTATGCTACCTTGAACAGAACATGACCATGTTACAACTTACAATAAGCTACAGCCTGATAATTATGTAAATCTACATTCCCATAATCTGCATCACATCCTAACTGACGTGAGTATGTTTTTATCTGTTTTTTCTTTCCAAAGGTTTACTTATCTTTAAATAATCTGGAACTTCTAGCTTTAATATACGAGTTGGAATTCTCAATATGATTCTGTTGTTTTATCTTGTGGCTAGAGACCTTAGCTCTTTTTGAACTTCAATCCTCATTAACTCTTCTGTTCTGTTTACTCTGCATCACTTCGCTCCTATGTTTTTTTCTGTTGTCTTCAATGTAGTCTACCTGTTGTTAACCTTGTTTATGTTACACGTCAATGGGATTACATGTGCTTCATTATGATTAGGTCTGGCAGTTTTTTGATCACCAAGGTACTTATTATAAGATGATCTCTCTCTCTCCCCCTCACACACACACACACATNTGATAATTCATGGAACAATAAAAATCTTGTGAAGTTTTAGCATTTGTTCAATACAGAAAATGAAATGAATAATTTATCTACTAAATCTGTCCTATGTGTTATGCTTTTCACAGCACAAACTTCTGTCGAGATGTAGTCTCTTAATTGAGTTTTCTTTTTATAAGAACTAATGCTATTTTTAATCATAAAGTGAATGTCAAAATTTGTGGTTCAAGGTCATGTGTCTGACTTTTTTGGGTGTGCATTGCTGCATGCATTGTGTAAATGTGTGGCACTGAGAGTATGCTATATCTCCTATATGGTTCACTAGTCCTATAGCATTTGTGTCTCCACATTTATACTTCTACTCCACTTGACACAGAAAATATTTAAGTTAGTAAACATTAGATAATGTCATTGAAAAAGTGTTATTATGTCACTGTATTTGCCATGGGTGTTTAAGAAATTGTAATTTATTTCTTGTGTTCTTGGATTGGGCTGTTATACTGTGGCAAATTTAGGGTTTGTATGTATTCCACATTCCTAATCAGAAAATAGTACTTTTTTTTTTTGCAATAGAAAGTTTTACAAACCTTTGTGTAAGATATCTTTAAGAATGATATCTGTCATCAGTTTTATGGAAGCTGCTTAATGTAGTTGTAAGCAATGGGGAAATTTTGTAACCTATCTAAACTGATATGATTATATTAGTCAGACAACCAGCAATGTGCATGGACATGCTTGTTTTAACTCAGGTACATATACTGCAGCTAGGGATTCACCTTGTGAAAATGTAAGTATTAGTTGGAGGTTTAGAAAGAAAGATTTTTACTTTATTTATTTTGTTTGGTTGTGTCTGGTCTGCTCCCCAGCCGTTTCTGGTTTTCTCTGAGAGAGTATATTGGAGAAAGTATTAGATCGCTGAAGAAAGTACACTGCGCAGGACTGGGACGTTGAATTTGCAAAAGAGTGCTCTCCCAATATGGCAACAGTCAAGTACACAGAATTTTTATTGGCAACAGCTGCTGGCAAGGTGGAAGGAGGGAAGGGACCAAGCAGAAGTGTGACTCCTTTTGAGAAAACAAAAATAGCAGCATACACAGTGGGTGCCATGACCCCGTGCATGAGGCTTTATGCTTTCTTGGGCCAAGAAATTGTCAAAGCCCTGGAACCTGATTGCAGTAATCATCCATATAAGCAGTGGATTGAAACATACTCTTCTGCAAAGTTTGAGGTTATTTTTGCAACTCAGTCTTTATCTTTTGGCAGCAATCTGCATGCTTCAGTTTTGGGGACTCTTGTATATTCTGCATGATTATTAAAATAAAAATATTGGTTGCACCTTTTGACTGATTGAAGCTGCGGTTGATGCAGGCATCGGCATTACAAACTGAAGAGTTGCTTGACAAACTGGCTATTTCGCTAACTGGGGAAGAGCTTGAAGTGCTGCGGAGGTTGTATTATCATGCCTTAAAACTAGAAATAGAATTCTTTTCCGCTCAGCCTTTCTCTCAGAGAACATTAGTTCCGATGTTGAAACTGGGTGATTCAGCCAGCCGCCGATATACCATTGTCTCAGATTTCGATTTGTCTTGCACTGTCTTGGATTCTTCAGCAGTATTAGCAGAAATTGCAATATTGACTACTCTCAAAACTGAGCAAAATGGTGCTGAAAACTTAAGTGATCACAAGTCATCATCGGAGTTGAGAAAAACTTGGGATGCACTTTCTAGTCAATATTCTGAAGAATGTGAAGAATGCTTAAGGAAGACTCTGCCACCTGAAGAAGGTAAAGCATCCCGTCTTGTTTCCTCAATCAATTTTCTTCCAAAGCAGAAGAAATTCATCAGACAGTGGGATAATTTAAATTTGTTGAGCCTTGATATTGTTGAACTTTCCTATAACTCAGTACCCAGAGGTTAATTCCAATAATTAACAAAACCCAGAAATTTACTTGCTGTTATAAATTTCAGAATTATGCATGCAACTCCAGCTGAGTTATTTAAAAGAAAATAGACAGCAGAAGCATACAGAACCAAACATAAAATACATAGACACTAGATGTTACCCTGGAAACCCCAGTGTGGGGAAAACCAGCAAAGGAGGGGCTTTGTTGAGTCTTCTGGAAAAATATAACAGCAACAAAATACACGGTCATTTCTGGAAAATTACAACAGCAACACAGAAATATTCTTACAGCACTCTTGGGCTGTGTTCTGGGAGCTTTACAGCCCTCCAACACTCCCATATGCAGTGCAGAAATCCCCCCAGCAGTTGCTGCCCCTTTTCTCAGCTGTACGGCCCTCCTAGTGCGCCCCTCTGGACTAATGTACAGCCCAGAAAACTCAGCCACCAAGCTGCTGTGCTGTACGGCCCTGTATGGTCTGCTGTATGGCTTGTACGGCCCTCAGAAAGGCTGCTGTACGGCCCAGCCGCACCCAGAAATTTCAGACTGTATTTGTTGCCTTTGCCCAGCTCCTTCAGTCCTCAAATTGCCCTGAAGATGACTGCCCTGTTCTGCACTTTCTCAGCTGCAAAACTCAGCCACTCACTCCAGCTCTAGTGCCCTCCTTCAGCTCTCATGCACAATGAGAATGTGTCCACTCGACCCTCAGCCTCTCCTTTTATCTTTCTCCCAGCCTCCATTTCCCTTGAGATGTGTGCCCAGCCTTGGGCCTCAATGGCTGAGATTGGGGCTGCCACCTTTGGGCTGGACCCCACTCTCCACTAAGTGGTGCACCCCACTTTGGACTGGGTACCACACTCCACTAGCGGCCTCCTTCATGAGGTGCGCCCTCTCTCCTTGGGCCCCACATTCCACTCAAGGTAAAATTTGTTGCAAGCCTAAGTTAGACTTAGGCTGAGATAAAAGAAGCTGATCTGGGTGAATTTAAGTGTCCATCAGCTAGCCTAGGACACATAGGCATAGCCGAGACACCAACCGAGCTACAAAATCTAACAATATTGTGCAAAGTTTGGTAGGGGAAAACATAGATAGATCAGAACTTAACTGACAATTTTACTAGTTTTAACCAGAGCAAAAGTAGCACAGGGAATCTTCTCTTTGCACAGGTATATTGTCGTAAGTACAATTTTAGCATCTATGCTACCTTGAACAGAACATGACCATGTTACAACTTACAATAAGCTACAGCCTGATAATTATGTAAATCTACATTCCCATAATCTGCATCACATCCTAACTGACGTGAGTATGTTTTTATCTGTTTTTTCTTTCCAAAGGTTTACTTATCTTTAAATAATCTGGGACTTCTAGCTTTAATATATGAGTTGGAATTCTCAATATGATTCTGTTGTTTTATCTTGTGGCTAGAGACCTTAGCTCTTTTTGATCTTCAATCCTCATTAACTCTTCTGTTCTGTTTACTCTGCATCACTTCGCTCCTCCAGTCTTTTTCGCTCCTATGTTTTTTTCTGTTGTCTTCAATGTAGTCTACCTGTTGTTAACCTTGTTTATGTTACACGTCAATGGGATTACATGTGCTTCATTATAATTAGGTCTGGCAGTTTTTTGATCACCAAGGTACTTATTATAAGATGATCTCTCTCTCTCTCTCCCTCACACACACACACACATGCTGCATGTTGTTAACCTCGTTTATGTTACATTTCTATTGGGAGTATATGGGATTGATTATAATCAGGTATGGCAGCTCTTTGATCACCAAGGTGCTTATTATAAGCTAATCTCTCTCTCTCTCTCTCTCACACACACACACACACACATACATGCTCCCTCACTCTCTTTCTTCACTCTCATGTTGTTTCTATTTCCTTTTCCCCAAGTTACTTGCTTTCAACTCACATCTGCAATGAAGCCGCTGGTATTATGCATAATTCAAATACTGTTTCTAAATTGTTTGAATGCCTGAACTGCTTGATGACAACTATTTCTCCTAGTGCAAGGGAAGAAATAGCATCAGTTTTGCACCTTGCAGTGCTTTGTATCTTTTTGTATCTCTCTTACTGAGCTATTTAATATTACTTTAGTGCTTGCATTCTAAGCCAACTATTCACAGGTGCCTCCAACTCTGTATTTATCAGGTAATTTTTTTTACATTAGCTGATGTGTGTAGGTCTCTTTGGGAATATCTCCTTTTTCACCCTTGAGAAAAATATCATCCGCATGTAACTAATGGTGAGTGATTTGTTGAGGATCTTATTGAATCCACATCAGCGAGGGAAAAAACCTTCTTACAATTTTGGAGAATGCTTTTCTAGATGCCTGGTGAAGAATCAAGTGTTTGAAATGATAGATTAATATTGATGGATGACATGACAATTTGTTTGCTTCTCAGGCACACATGTTAAGGATTTTGTTTTTATTTCTGATATTGAAAGGTTCAACTTGTTATTCTACTTCCAAGGGTGTTAACTTCTTAAGTTTTCAAAGGCTTATGCTTTCCTATCTTGTTAAACATCGTCCTTAAAGCACTATTGATACCAAAGTGCCTATGAGGGTCAAAAGAATGGATCTGCATGATTTGAGTGTTTATTGATGCTACTGCTGATTCTTGTTTATGTGTTTTTATCATTGCTTTAATTGTATTTTCATACTAATAATTTTACATAATAGCTTCTTATCTTTGCCATTTTTTTGCAGTGGGCTCTTTTGATTATGAAGGCCTACACCAATCTCTTGAGCAGCTGTCTCAGTTTGAAATGGAGGCAAACTCTAAAGTTGTCGAGTCAGGTGTCCTTGAGGGCATTAATATAGATGACATTAAAAAGGCAGGAGAGCGTCTTGCATTTCAGGATGGATGCGCAAACTTTTTTGAACAAATCCTAACGAAAATGGACAGCTTAAATGTGGATGTGCACATAATTTCTGTTTGTTGGAGTGGAGATATCATCAGGGCTGCTTTTTCATCAAGTACATACATCTTATACCTGTCCTTTAAATTGTCACATTTGGCTTCATTTAGTATGGTAGCTTTTTATGCTATGGTTTTTGACTTTTCCTAGCAGTCTCACATTAACTTGATTTGTTTTTATTTCCTCACTGTTTTAGTTATTTTTATTGGTTGCAAAGGAGAGGATGGCTAATTCAGCAATGACTGAACAGTTATGAAATATACCCTTTGAAACTATTATTATCCCTTAATAAATTTGTAGTAATTAGATATTGTTTAAGGGTTTCGAGTTTCAACCATAGTTGCATGGGAACTTGTATCCTCTGTTGGGGGACCCAGTCCTTTATGTCCCACACACTTTCCAGGGATCTTTGAAATGAGGAATTAATGATCTCTTTTGGCAGGGAACAGCCGTGGGAACAATCCCAATGTTCATGGGCAGTTTCCTGCTAAAACAGGTAGTGTTTCAGGAATGCCCCAGAAGCTTCTCCTGGGCAATTTCCTGCCAAAAAAGGGAGTGTTCTAGGAACATCTTAGAAGCTCCTTGATTTTTTGGTAGTTAATAGTTCCCACAGCCTTCTGGACCTCAACAGGTGCCAAAACTGTTTTGGTGCAAACTCAGCCAAGAGTGGGCCCACATGGGGCCAGCTTGGCTATTAAACGCAAAAACAATAAAAAACAAAAAAGCAAATGAAAAAACACTAAGCCCACAAATGCAAAAACACTCCCCTCATTTTTTCATTCAGTGTACATGTTTTGGAGGCAAGATGAGAGCTGTAGTTTTTTCATCATTCTACATTTTTTCATTCAATCTACATATTCTTTATTAATGTATGATGTATGATGTTTAATTTTTAAAATTCATATGAAATTTGGTCTTGGAATTTTGATTATATTTTGGATGTTTTCGAGAATTTTCAATTTTTAAAATATATATTCGTTATTCCTCTTTGGTTGCCCCCTAAAAATTCCAGGGTGAACTTCTAGCCATTCTCGAAACCTGTATCCCCACCCCCTATTTCAAAAACTGGTGCAACATAGGTTGCCAGCCACCCTTCGGAAACAAACTATAAATACTCCAATATAACTTGCATCATTATCTACCATCAGACATATATATTAAAGTGTTGTTTTTAAGCTGGCATTCTCCAAGTGGTATCAATGCAGAGCTGTTTGAAGTGTTAACACTTCCACCAGTTCTATTCTGGAAATTGTCTGTCCTTTGTTTCATGTTGCTGCCCTATTTGACGCTGCCATTTTTTGTTGTCTACTGTGATGCACTCATCTTTGCTGCTCAGCTGCCTCTACTACATCACAGTTGCATTGTGTTTCCTCCGTTGCCTCCTTTGGAAAAAGGGTGTCTATCATATGTAAATTTCAACCTTCATCATTTCAAATACATCCCTCAAGTCAAATTTCCCTCTTTTTCAAAAAAATCTGTTAACCCTTTGCAGCTTCATAAACACAATAGAAATAAGAGAGCAGGAAGAAGAAAGTAAAATGGTTGCAAATATCGAACTAAAACAGGGAATGGAGACACCAAGAGAAGAATTGACAGAAGTAGTAAAGTAGACAAAAAATTCACAAGAAGGCTTGCTGTCTTAGTACAAGTTCAGGCAACCCTCAACATTGACATAAAATATCTGACGAAATAATTTGGGTGGACACAAATCCAAATCAGCCTGTATTAAAAACTAGATTCATGTTGAGATTGAGATTTGGAGTTCCTGTGATGGATTCTATATTCAGTGAATTTGTTTTGAGCCCACTACATCACAGTTGCATTGTGTTTCCTCCATTGCCTCCTTTGGAAAAGGGGTGTCTATCATATGTAAATTTCAACCTTCATCATTTCAAATACATCCCTCAAGTCAAATTTCCCTCTTTTTCAAAAAAATCTCTTAACCCTTTGCAGCTCCACAAACACAATAGAAAGAAGAGAGCAGGAAGAAGAAAGTAAAATGGTTGCAAATGTCGAACTAAAACAGGGAATGGAAACACCAAGAGAAGAATTGACAGAAGCAGTAAAGTAGACAAAAAATTCACAAGAAGCTTTGCTGTCTTGGTACAAGAAGTTCAGGCAACCCTCAACATTGACATAAAATATCTGACAATAATTTTGGTGGCACAAATCCAAATCAGCCTGTGTTAAAAACTAGATTCATGTTGAGATTGAGATTTGGAGTTCCTGTGATGGATTCTATATTCAGTGAGTGTTTTGAGCCCACTAACTGAGGACTCTCTTCAGGACAAGAAAAAATGTTGAAGCTTCTTCCTTTTATTCCTTACTATAAATGCAAATTCTTCATATCTTTTCCAACAAATGAATAAAAATTTTCTTCCAATGGCTAAAAGAAATTCCTTTCTCAACGATCATCCAAATAATTTAATTCTTATTTAGAACCTGCAGCCAAGTGTGGCTAATGATTAGTCCATCATCCCAATTGAGACAATTGGAATTTTTCACAATTTCTATTGCCTCTTTTGATTCTTCTTTTTTGATAGGTTATTGATTCTGGCAAGGATCTTCATTTTCTCAATGATAATGGGATGTTTAGTTTTATGCGAGTGTTCAACAAGAACTGATTTCCGAGTTCTATTATGGAAGATATATGCAACATACTCGTTTAAGACATATGCAACATACTCGTTTACTCTTATTTAGATAGATTGTCTAGTCTCACAATATATGTTTTCCCGCATGTGCAAGGGATCTGGTAAACACCCATGGAGACCAGGGTTGTCTAGATCTCTGACCAATTTTAGGAGTATTTTCAAGTTGTCTAGATTTTATCTGTCGTGCTTTGTATATAAGCTAGGAAAACCTTTCTCTTCACTATCTATGTTACTCAACCGAGTATTTCGCTATGGTTACTTCACTTTTTCGAAAGCTTTGTTGATATGGTTTTAGGTGTATGCATTGTTTAGAAGACTTTGCACAAATGCCCCTTTTCTTGTTCCAAATGATCTTTGTCCGATATCCTTATGGCTCGGGTTATAAGCGTGTTGGATACACCCATCTTTTGGCTTAGGTGGTAATGAGATTTTGCATACAGGTATTGGTCTGTATGCATTTTCTTTCTATACACCTTATAAGCAATGGAGCCATTAGTGTTTCTGATCACCAGAACATCTAGAAATTGTAGGGTCCCATCCTTGTCCCGTTTCATGATGAACTTAATGGAGTCGGATTGGTTGTTTAGATGTTCAATGAACCTATTGAGTTCCTCCATCCCATGGGGCCATTTCACAGTAGTGTCGCCTACATATCTAACCCACTAATCAGGCTGCAAGTGCTTTCTGTTTGAAGTGCTCCATAAAAAGATTAGCAACTGTTTGAGACAAAGGTGATCCCATTGTCACTCCACATGTTTGTTCATATAGATTGTCTTGGAAACAGAAAAATGTGGATTTTAGGCATAAGTTAACCAATTCTGAGGTTCCCGTAGATTTTTAATGACCTTGATAGCCTCATCTATTGGGATCACGGTGAAGAGGGGAAGACCACATCAAAGCCAAGGAGAATGTCATTTTCTTGAATCTTTATATTTTTTTAGAAAATAAATGAAAAATGAACAGTCTTTGATATAAGCATCGGTATTTCCCATCAGAGACTTTAATTTTTCAGCCAATAACTTTACTTATTTGTAGGTGGGTCATCTAATCGTGTATACAGTGGGTCTTGATGGTGTTTCTTCTTTGTGTATCTTTGGCAGACCATATATTCTGCGAATCATCATACTGGTTTTCTTATCGCTTTCTTTTGTCTCTTCATCCAGTGATGATTTCATGATAGCCTTAGAGACCTCCTTAACAATGTGATTGAATGGATTCTTCCTTANACACGTCAATGGGATTACATGTGCTTCATTATGATTAGGTCTGGCAGTTTTTTGATCACCAAGGTACTTATTATAAGATGATCTCTCTCTCTCCCCCTCACACACACACACACATCCTGCATGTTGTTAACCTTGTTTATGTTACCTTTCTCTTGGAAGTATATGCGCTTGATTATAAATAGGTATAGCCACTATTTGATTATCAAGGTTCTTCTTATAAGATAATCTCTCTCTCTCTCTCTCCCACACACACACACATACATGCTCCCTCACTCTCTTTCTTCACTCGCATGTTTCTATTTCCTTTTCCCCAAGGTACTTGCTTTCAACTCACATCTGCAATGAAGCTGCTGGTATTATGCATAATTCAAATACTGTTTCTAAATTGTTTGAATGCCTGAACTGCTTGATGACAACTATTTCTCCTAGTGCAAGGGAAGAAATAGCATCAGTTTAGCACCTTGCAGTGCTTTGTATCTTTTTGTATCTCTCTTACTAAGCTATTTAATATTACTTTAGTGCTTGCATTCTAAGCCAACTATTCACAGGTGCCTCCAACTCTGTATTTATCAGGTAATTTTTTTTACATTAGCTGATGTGTGTAGGTTCTCTTTGGGAATATCTCCTTTTTCAATTTTGAGAAAAATATCATCCGCATGTAACTAATGGTGAGTGATTTGTTGAGGATCTTATTGAATCCACATCAGCGAGGGAAAAAACCTTCTTACAATTTTGGAGAATGCTTTTCTAGATGCCTGGTGAAGAATCAAGTGTTTGAAATGATAGATTAATATTGATGGATGACATGACAATTTGTTTGCTTCTCAGGCACACATGTTAAGGATTTTGTTTTTATTTCTGATATTGAAAGGTTCAACTTGTTATTCTACTTCCAAGGGTGTTAACTTCTTAAGTTTTCAAAGGCTTATGCTTTCCTATCTTGTTAAACATCGTCCTTAAAGCACTATTGATACCAAAGTGCCTATGAGGGTCAAAAGAATGGATCTGCATGATTTGAGTGTTTATTGATGCTACTGCTGATTCTTGTTTATGTGTTTTTATCATTGCTTTAATTGTATTTTCATACTAATAATTTTACATAATAGCTTCTTATCTTTGCCATTTTTTTGCAGTGGGCTCTTTTGATTATGAAGGCCTACACCAATCTCTTGAGCAGCTGTCTCAGTTTGAAATGGAGGCAAACTCTAAAGTTGTCGAGTCAGGTGTCCTTGAGGGCATTAATATAGATGACATTAAAAAGGCAGGAGAGCGTCTTGCATTTCAGGATGGATGCGCAAACTTTTTTGAACAAATCCTAACGAAAATGGACAGCTTAAATGTGGATGTGCACATAATTTCTGTTTGTTGGAGTGGAGATATCATCAGGGCTGCTTTTTCATCAAGTACATACATCTTATACCTGTCCTTTAAATTGTCACATTTGGCTTCATTTAGTATGGTAGCTTTTTATGCTATGGTTTTTGACTTTTCCTAGCAGTCTCACATTAACTTGATTTGTTTTTATTTCCTCACTGTTTTAGTTATTTTTATTGGTTGCAAAGGAGAGGATGGCTAATTCAGCAATGACTGAACAGTTATGAAATATACCCTTTGAAACTATTATTATCCCTTAATAAATTTGTAGTAATTAGATATTGTTTAAGGGTTTCGAGTTTCAACCATAGTTGCATGGGAACTTGTATCCTCTGTTGGGGGACCCAGTCCTTTATGTCCCACACACTTTCCAGGGATCTTTGAAATGAGGAATTAATGATCTCTTTTGGCAGGGAACAGCCGTGGGAACAATCCCAATGTTCATGGGCAGTTTCCTGCTAAAACAGGTAGTGTTTCAGGAATGCCCCAGAAGCTTCTCCTGGGCAATTTCCTGCCAAAAAAGGGAGTGTTCTAGGAACATCTTAGAAGCTCCTTGATTTTTTGGTAGTTAATAGTTCCCACAGCCTTCTGGACCTCAACAGGTGCCAAAACTGTTTTGGTGCAAACTCAGCCAAGAGTGGGCCCACATGGGGCCAGCTTGGCTATTAAACGCAAAAACAATAAAAAACAAAAAAGCAAATGAAAAAACACTAAGCCCACAAATGCAAAAACACTCCCCTCATTTTTTCATTCAGTGTACATGTTTTGGAGGCAAGATGAGAGCTGTAGTTTTTTCATCATTCTACATTTTTTCATTCAATCTACATATTCTTTATTAATGTATGATGTATGATGTTTAATTTTTAAAATTCATATGAAATTTGGTCTTGGAATTTTGATTATATTTTGGATGTTTTCGAGAATTTTCAATTTTTAAAATATATATTCGTTATTCCTCTTTGGTTGCCCCCTAAAAATTCCAGGGTGAACTTCTAGCCATTCTCGAAACCTGTATCCCCACCCCCTATTTCAAAAACTGGTGCAACATAGGTTGCCAGCCACCCTTCGGAAACAAACTATAAATACTCCAATATAACTTGCATCATTATCTACCATCAGACATATATATTAAAGTGTTGTTTTTAAGCTGGCATTCTCCAAGTGGTATCAATGCAGAGCTGTTTGAAGTGTTAACACTTCCACCAGTTCTATTCTGGAAATTGTCTGTCCTTTGTTTCATGTTGCTGCCCTATTTGACGCTGCCATTTTTTGTTGTCTACTGTGATGCACTCATCTTTGCTGCTCAGCTGCCTCTACTACATCACAGTTGCATTGTGTTTCCTCCGTTGCCTCCTTTGGAAAAAGGGTGTCTATCATATGTAAATTTCAACCTTCATCATTTCAAATACATCCCTCAAGTCAAATTTCCCTCTTTTTCAAAAAAATCTGTTAACCCTTTGCAGCTTCATAAACACAATAGAAATAAGAGAGCAGGAAGAAGAAAGTAAAATGGTTGCAAATATCGAACTAAAACAGGGAATGGAGACACCAAGAGAAGAATTGACAGAAGTAGTAAAGTAGACAAAAAATTCACAAGAAGGCTTGCTGTCTTAGTACAAGTTCAGGCAACCCTCAACATTGACATAAAATATCTGACGAAATAATTTGGGTGGACACAAATCCAAATCAGCCTGTATTAAAAACTAGATTCATGTTGAGATTGAGATTTGGAGTTCCTGTGATGGATTCTATATTCAGTGAATTTGTTTTGAGCCCACTACATCACAGTTGCATTGTGTTTCCTCCATTGCCTCCTTTGGAAAAGGGGTGTCTATCATATGTAAATTTCAACCTTCATCATTTCAAATACATCCCTCAAGTCAAATTTCCCTCTTTTTCAAAAAAATCTCTTAACCCTTTGCAGCTCCACAAACACAATAGAAAGAAGAGAGCAGGAAGAAGAAAGTAAAATGGTTGCAAATGTCGAACTAAAACAGGGAATGGAAACACCAAGAGAAGAATTGACAGAAGCAGTAAAGTAGACAAAAAATTCACAAGAAGCTTTGCTGTCTTGGTACAAGAAGTTCAGGCAACCCTCAACATTGACATAAAATATCTGACAATAATTTTGGTGGCACAAATCCAAATCAGCCTGTGTTAAAAACTAGATTCATGTTGAGATTGAGATTTGGAGTTCCTGTGATGGATTCTATATTCAGTGAGTGTTTTGAGCCCACTAACTGAGGACTCTCTTCAGGACAAGAAAAAATGTTGAAGCTTCTTCCTTTTATTCCTTACTATAAATGCAAATTCTTCATATCTTTTCCAACAAATGAATAAAAATTTTCTTCCAATGGCTAAAAGAAATTCCTTTCTCAACGATCATCCAAATAATTTAATTCTTATTTAGAACCTGCAGCCAAGTGTGGCTAATGATTAGTCCATCATCCCAATTGAGACAATTGGAATTTTTCACAATTTCTATTGCCTCTTTTGATTCTTCTTTTTTGATAGGTTATTGATTCTGGCAAGGATCTTCATTTTCTCAATGATAATGGGATGTTTAGTTTTATGCGAGTGTTCAACAAGAACTGATTTCCGAGTTCTATTATGGAAGATATATGCAACATACTCGTTTAAGACATATGCAACATACTCGTTTACTCTTATTTAGATAGATTGTCTAGTCTCACAATATATGTTTTCCCGCATGTGCAAGGGATCTGGTAAACACCCATGGAGACCAGGGTTGTCTAGATCTCTGACCAATTTTAGGAGTATTTTCAAGTTGTCTAGATTTTATCTGTCGTGCTTTGTATATAAGCTAGGAAAACCTTTCTCTTCACTATCTATGTTACTCAACCGAGTATTTCGCTATGGTTACTTCACTTTTTCGAAAGCTTTGTTGATATGGTTTTAGGTGTATGCATTGTTTAGAAGACTTTGCACAAATGCCCCTTTTCTTGTTCCAAATGATCTTTGTCCGATATCCTTATGGCTCGGGTTATAAGCGTGTTGGATACACCCATCTTTTGGCTTAGGTGGTAATGAGATTTTGCATACAGGTATTGGTCTGTATGCATTTTCTTTCTATACACCTTATAAGCAATGGAGCCATTAGTGTTTCTGATCACCAGAACATCTAGAAATTGTAGGGTCCCATCCTTGTCCCGTTTCATGATGAACTTAATGGAGTCGGATTGGTTGTTTAGATGTTCAATGAACCTATTGAGTTCCTCCATCCCATGGGGCCATTTCACAGTAGTGTCGCCTACATATCTAACCCACTAATCAGGCTGCAAGTGCTTTCTGTTTGAAGTGCTCCATAAAAAGATTAGCAACTGTTTGAGACAAAGGTGATCCCATTGTCACTCCACATGTTTGTTCATATAGATTGTCTTGGAAACAGAAAAATGTGGATTTTAGGCATAAGTTAACCAATTCTGAGGTTCCCGTAGATTTTTAATGACCTTGATAGCCTCATCTATTGGGATCACGGTGAAGAGGGGAAGACCACATCAAAGCCAAGGAGAATGTCATTTTCTTGAATCTTTATATTTTTTTAGAAAATAAATGAAAAATGAACAGTCTTTGATATAAGCATCGGTATTTCCCATCAGAGACTTTAATTTTTCAGCCAATAACTTTACTTATTTGTAGGTGGGTCATCTAATCGTGTATACAGTGGGTCTTGATGGTGTTTCTTCTTTGTGTATCTTTGGCAGACCATATATTCTGCGAATCATCATACTGGTTTTCTTATCGCTTTCTTTTGTCTCTTCATCCAGTGATGATTTCATGATAGCCTTAGAGACCTCCTTAACAATGTGATTGAATGGATTCTTCCTTAATTTTTCAATAGTAACCAATATCGTTCAAGTGGTTGTGCATCTTTTCCATACGGTCGTAAGTTGACTGTTATATATATATATATAGCCTGGTGGGTAGCTCAGTTGGTTTGAAGTGATTGTTTCAAGGCATATTGCCAACAGGTCACAGGCTCAAATCTGGGGGAGTCCCACTGGGTCCCCAGCGGCTTTTGTGATTGGTGGTTGATCTGCTTACATCTGGAAAATTCCGGAGAAGAAATGGGAGTACTCTGTGAGGACAAGTTTATTGGCCTCTAGGCCGTTGATAACCTTTCAGGCCTGATAATAAGCCTTCAGGCTGACCAAACTTGATTCTTTACTCAGAAAATATATGTATTATGATAGAATAAAAATAAGAATGTTAGCATAACCTTAATGATGTAAGTCAAGATTACACCAACATCCCCCCTTTAGCTTGATTTGTGGGTAAGAAAGGGACATTACAATAATCTCCCCTTGTCAACAACTTCCTTTATCCCATGCTAAGTACATAAATTGGCCCATGCAAAAAGATACCGAAAAGATATTTTAAATACGACAGTACACCAACTGAATATATTTTCTAGAATAGCTGTTGAAATGGTGAAGAATGCTGACAACATTGTGACCATGAAGTGCTAACAAGCTTGACGATTTTCTTAAGAGTAACATGAGGTTTGAAGATGGTTTTGATGTTCTTTCTTGTGAGAATCTTGGTAATCTTGTTTTTGACACCTTGAATGAATGGAAGATAGTCATGGGTGTTGAAGGTGTGGAGTTTAAAGCGGGGCTCGGTGTTCGAGTGGCTGGGTTTGTAGAAAAGCTTTATTTATTTCACTGTTGGAGTAGCTGTTATTTCTAAGGGGTTGTTTAAAACGGGTTTTTTCTTGATTAAGGTTGTTTTTATCAGACATACAAAGAGATCTTGCAATGAAAGTGTTCAAAACAATAGCTTTTTGAGCAAGATGATGGTGTGATTAGTCATGGAGTGTTCTATTTATATGGGTTTTCTTCCAATAGACCTGGTGGGATAGGGAACCATCTATTTCTCTAGTAATGAGGATATCATGGATGGTGTGATTAGCCATGGAGGTATCTATTTGTATGGGTTTTCTTCCTATAGACCTGGTGGGATAGGGAGTCATCTATTTCTCTAGTAATGAGGACATCATGGCTATCGTCGTTTTGGATCTCCATCATAAATTGGATCTCTATAGTTATACTGTTGAGATGAGCTAGGATTTTTCAGTAGTGGAATGGCCCATGAGGAAATTACATAGGTATCATCAGCAAATTGATACCAAGATTACGGTTTGATAGGGGTTTTGTCAAGCCATTTTCTCAAAATATTCTATGTATGAGTTTGCAATAACACCTGCTTGTAGCTTTGGTGGCGAGGGTTTTAATAACACCTGCTTTGTGAGTTGGGTGATGGTTTGAATGAAGGGTAGTGGTTTATCAAGCATTAAACCGACTTCACTCAGCCACTTATAAATCACTCACTCATCATTATTTATAAATGCTCTCTAGTATCAAGAAGATTCATCTCAATCATGGCATTTTAATCCCCTGAAGATGGACTCACTTTAATGAAGTCTGAAACGTTGGGTTTAATAACTTGTAACAGGTTTCCATTTCTCAAAATTATTGCAGCCTGTAATGGGTTCTCTGGATTCAACAAAGTTATTTGTCCATGGACCAGAACAATGATTTCCCTTTTAAGAGATAGATCAATTCCTAGTTCAGGGAGTACCTTATAAAAAGATTCT
>JZKD02S0288606.1:0-20186 GCA_000966675.3 Picea glauca
ACATATTCTTTTTAGGTGTGTCCACTTCCTCATTTATGAACTTATGCTTAATCATTGTATCAAAACACATATTTGTTTTAGGTGTGTCCCCTTTCTCATTTGTCATTTGTAGGTGTTTGAACCAAATTTAACAAGTCTATTATAGTTGAATGCTAGTGTAGACCATATCTAAGTATCATAATCGTGTGGTTGATCTAACTTCTACCAAAATTTTAAAACAAAAAATGATTTAAAATTTGGAAAATATAACATCAACTATATCACCTCTACTATATGTGTTGCAAGAACCATGTACTTGGTGATTGATAAACCTATTTATAAACATTTTTGAGAAATATATAATCACTTTACAAATTTGTTCATAAAAATTATGCTCAAATCTATGCTTGAAACATTTCATTGGCATAGATCATTCATGTGTGGTAGAAACAAATCCTTCAAAGTTTAAATATCAATCATAACATTCCATGTTTGAAGGGAAGCTTATAACCTTGAAATGTCCCCGACCACAAAGACTTGGTGATAATACCATATTGTTGGCGCAGGCCAATTTTAGGAAAAAACCAAAGAAGTTTTGAAGTAATTAAAGCAGTGCCGAAAAATAGGAGAGCCCGTCGGAATTAGAAGAAAAGTAGCGCCAGAAAAAGAGGAAAAAGAAGCGTCGAGAAAAGAAGTCACAAAGTTGAAAAACTGTTGCAGAGTAGTTGAAAAGTGGACAAGAGTCGACTTGGAGAAATGATTGGATTGAGGACCAATCGAGATTAAGTAAAGGAGAAAGTGGAAAAACCTAATCTGCTTAGGGTAAGGGTTTTTGTAAGGGATTTGTCCTAGTTTTGTATAAGTAAAATGTATTAGGACCATGAGGAGGTTAGCCAATGCTATTTACATATGTATTGTTGAGATTATAATAGGTTTGTTTTTTTGGATTGAGTAGAGGGTCTTGTTGAGATACCATGTGATCTATGGAGGTAGAATGTAATGGTGGAAGAATTGTATAGTGCACAACACTAGCTTTTGAAAGAATATGAATAAAGGGCCCAAGTGACAAATATTTGTGGATGCAGCCCCGGGGAGGGAGGGGGGGGGTGAACCACAATATATATGTGTTTTATGTGACTGTATTCATTGTTTATGATTGCATTTACCTTGATAAGTTTTTATGATGAATATGTTGCTTGATAAAGGAATGAACACTGYACAGTAGGAATAAGCTAATATAACATGCATAATAACACTAAGTAAATGAATGTTATAGTTAGTAAACATATATGAATCATATGATASAGTATATGAATAGTTGTTATGGAATACATGTGCTTATAATGGTTAATGARGWCTATTGGTCATATATTGTGTCACTGGTAATAGCTAGAGGTAGCATTATATAGGGGTATTYGAGGGTTAGTAGTTGAGAGGACCTAATGCCTATGAGAGAGAGACACATCCCATCCCAAGGTTGTAGACATATGAGTCCTGCGACCACCTATAGAATCCATCTTGGGTGAGACTGCACACTGCACTTTGTGCACTGTGTTGCCTTCTGGTATCCAAAAGGGTCGATGGTAGAAGGGTTTGTTGGGTATATTGTAGTTAGAACTTGGGTCAACCCATAGTAAGCCAACAATGGTTTTGTTGCTGGTTGGACCTCAAAAGAATAGATCGGGAGGGATGTATCACGTAGTATAGTGTGAGGGCTTAAGAAAGGGAAGGTCTGACTATGGTACATTCCATATAGAAGTTCAAACATGATTTATTGGGTCTAAATTTTAAGATGTTTACAAATCATTCCGCATTGAAGTACCTAGTTAACAAGCTAGTGTTGGGGAAAAGGATATGTAGATGGTTGTTATTGTTTCAGGAATATGATTTTGAAATCATAGTAAAAACAGGGAAGTTGAATGTAGGACCAGATCATCTATCAAGAATTACTATTGGAGAGGAGCCAAGGAACTTGGAGGAGAATTTTCTTGATGCTAACTTGTTTTCTATTCAGATTGCTGATGATTATTTTGCTGACGTTGTTGGATTTTTGAGCACAAGAATGGCTCCCAAGGAATTTACTGTCACACAAAAAAATCAGTTGGTAGTGCACACTGCAGACTATTAGCTTGATTGCAAGTCATTTATACAAGCTAGGGGCAGATGGAATTCTAAGAATATGTGTGATGGAGCATGAACACTCCATGGTGCTAGCAAAATCACATGAAGGGATAGTTGGAGGGAACTATGTAGGAAAGACTAAAGCATAGAAGGTGTTGCATGCAGGATTATGGTGGCCTAAAGTACATAAGGAAACAAAGGAATACTGTTAGACCTATGATGTCTATTAGAGGGTGGGGAAACCATCCAAGAGGGATGAAATACCACTTATGCCCCAAGTAACTTTACAGGTATTTGATAAATGGGATGTGGATTTCATTGGACCCATGAATCCACCAGCAAAGAGATCCGGAGCCAGATACATCATCATTGTGACATAATACTTAACCAGGTGGGCAGAAGCAACCCCAGTAAAGAATTGCAGTGCAAAAACTGCAACACAGTTTCTCTTTGAGAACATAGTGACCAGATTTGGATGTCCTAGAATTTTGTTGAGCGATCAGGGAACTCATTTTATTAACAATACAATCAAAGTTATGAAAAAATAATTCGAGATACATCATCGGAAGAGCATACCTTATGATCCCTAGGAAAATGGTACAGTAGAATATTTTAACAAGATTCTAGAAAATGCATTGACAAAGATTTGCAATGTGAAAATGGATGATTGGGATTTGAAAGTATTAACAGTATTATGGGCTTACAGAACTACATGCAAGAAGCTTATAGGACATACACCATTTATACTGGTGTATAGGAAGGAAGCAATGGTTCTATTGGATTATTTAATACCTAGTCTATGCATTGCAACAATCACCAACATGACAGAAGAAGGTGTTGCCAAGGAAATATTGGATCACCTGATGCAGCTAGAAGAAGGTAGAATTTTAGCAGGATTTAACTAGGAGGTACAAAAAGCAAAGGACAAATATTGACATGATAGGCACATAAAAAATAAATCTTTAAGGAAGGAGATCTAGTTCTCCTCCATGACATAAGATATCTACAACACCCTAAGAAGTTTAAGATGCATTGGTTAGGGCCTTATCAGGTAGAGGCTATCACAAATGGATGTGTTGTGCAATTGAAAGATCTTGCAGGGAAGAATCTCAGAGGATTAGTGAATGGAGGTCGATTGAAATTGTATCAAGATAGTAGACTTAACAACCTGAGGAAAAAATAGAGAGAAGGTATGTTTGTACATATTTTATATAGTAGATGTTAGAAGAAAGACAAAAATCCATAAAAAGAAGAAAGGTAACAAAAAGACAAAATTATAAGAGACCATTAGAGGTTTTGCGTAATAGAATTGTTAGCATTAACAAGTGNTTGTGCAATTGAAAGATCTTGCAGGGAAGAATCTCAGAGGATTAGTGAATGGAGGTCGATTGAAATTGTATCAAGATAGTAGACTTAACAACCTGAGGCAAAAATAGAGAGAAGGTATGTTTGTACATATTGTATATAGTAGATGTTAGAAGAAAGACAAAAATCCATAAAAAGAAGAAAGGTAACAAAAAGACAAAATTATAGGAGACCATTAGAGGTTTTGACGTAATAGAATTGTTAGCATTAACAAGTGCCCCGCAAAAAAACCAGTGTTGAAGACACTGTGCACTACAAAATAATGGACAGACAGAAAAGATGCTTTACAAAATAATGGACAGACAGAAAAAGTGGAGCACAGGAAAAAGTGAAAAAGTGACAACTGTCAATGCAAAACAATTGTCAATACATCGTCCCGCTATAAATCCGAAAGGGGGGGGGGGATTTGGTCAATTGTGTTTTTTTTTCACTAAGGAGAAGAACGAAGAGTGAGAGTTGAGTGAGAGAGAGGGTGAATTGATAACAAAAGTGAATATTTGTGGTCAACAATTCGAATTTTAGCAGGATGTCACCACCGAGAGTTGGAGTGCTAAGAAGAACTAGGCGAAACACGAGAATTATTGCTCAGGTGACACAAACATGGACACAAGAGGTGCCCACAATCATAGAAGATGATGATATTCAAAAACTGGAGTATGAGCCCACTACCATGCATGTGGAGGAGGAACAAAACCCAACACAGGAGGTCGGGCAACCAGAGGAGGACGTAGAGTGGATAGAATCCGACAAAACCATGGGAAAAGAGCCGCAATAGGGAGAACATCCCAGTAGGGAATAGATACAGAAACAAATCATTAAATACAGAGACAAGGAATACCATAGGTCGGGGTGTCATCCTTGCAAGGGAATAATAAGGCACAAGTCGAGAGCAGTGCGAAAGGAATATGATCCATATTATTTTCGGCACAGAATGTGAACGGAGATATAATAAATAAATATACAGAGATATCTTGGATATCCAATAATATAATAGAAATGTATCATAGATGAAACCATAAAAACATAGATACCATAATACACAATTTATATTAATGAGCGAAAATGTACAAAGAGTGTAAAATTACAGAGTGAAAGACTCGCTAGAATGGCGGCAACTTATCTCTGAGAAGAGATGTGATGGCTACTCAAATTTGCAAGAAGATGATTTTTACAATGAGACTCTCAAGGAATTTTTAACACAAGTAAAATCCAAAACCCTAACCCTGAAATATGAAAATCCAAAAGGTTTTTGGGCCCCGATGGGGGTAGTTGATACATCAACTTCCTAGGGGCACAACTTTTTCATACGATCTCCATTTGGGGCGCTCGATACATCGTTGGAAATGTATAACTGAGAAGAAGGATTTTTGACTAACACAAGAAAGTGTGTTTGGCAGTTGCATGGGCCCGGAATCCCCAAAAAACATCATTTAGGGCTTCAAAATGGCCTTGAAAGTTTGGAACCCAAAAAACTTCCAAGGTGGAAAAATGTTTTTCGAGCCAGTGGAATTGGTGGGTGGCCACCAATATACACCTAGATAAATCCTCCCTCCTTAGGA
The DNA here is from genome assembly GCA_000966675.3 of Picea glauca. NCBI lineage: Eukaryota > Viridiplantae > Streptophyta > Pinopsida > Pinales > Pinaceae > Picea > Picea glauca. The sequence goes on from JZKD02S0288606.1 coordinate 5,025, forward strand.
AGCAATGGTATTAATTACGTTGAGTTTCCAGCGAATAGGGAGAAGCATTTGTTGAATCTGAATCTTGGTGAGTTGTTTTCCTTGATGGAGACGTCACGCTGCTTGGTTTGTGGAAAGTTGTCACGAAATTGTTGCGGTTGGGGTTGAATCTACTCAACCAATCGGGCTACATGAGATTTCTATCCGTAGAAGGAATCTTTGTTCTTTGCTACAGTCTTATCGACCCATTTCTGTTGGATAGAAGGTGCTTGGGCCAAGGCTGTAGTGGTTGCAGTATCCTTATGTTCACCTTTTGAAGAGTCTATGAAGAAGCTAAATTTTGTGGTATGAGATACTACCTTGCAACACTGTTTAGGTGGGATGGTAGTCGGAACTACCTCTAGTAACCTGTAGAGATGACCCCCCATAGTAACAATGAAACTATGAGGTCGAGACTCATAGATAGAATGGTGATTCAACATATATGGTTGGCCCAAGAGAACATCACATACATCCAGCGGGGAAACATCACATAATACCTCATCCTTGAAGGGATAGATTTCGTATGACAATTGACACTATTGGCTGACACGAAGATCTTGTCCTTGGCGAAGCCACCCAATGTTGTATGGTTGCGGGTGTGGTGTTTTAGACAATCCCAATTGTTTGATGACCTCTGCTGAGATGAGGTTCTTATGGCTTCTGCTATCAACAATAAAATGCAGTGGGTTCCCCTTCACCCACATATGTGAATGAAAAATATGCTCCCCCTCTTCAGGATCTCTTGGTTCTTCTAGTTGAAGTGTTGCGGTCGCAACAATTGTAGTGGGATCTGTATCGATGATCTACCTTCTATTAGTATCTTCATAATCAGATTTTGAATCAGGGTTTGTCTCCTTGTCTTTGATTTCATCCACCAATGATTTTTTTGAGCGACATTCATCGGTGTTGTGCCAAGGGATTTTGTGGAAATCACACCATTTTCCGGTGTCCTTCTTCCTCTTTCTATGACCCTTCTTTTCTTGTGGCTTGAACTGGTTTTCAGGAGGTTGTTTGTTAGGGTTGTCTTTATCATAATTTTTTTTGTTGTGGATTTGTAGACCCGAAATCCCACTTTTTCTAGTGCTTAAATTTCTGCTCGATTTTAACAACATATCAATAAGCAACATCAAGTGATGAGATGTCCAGAAAATCCATTTCAGTTTGGATGTATCTGTGTAGATCCCTATGGTATTTCATAACCAAATGCCTCTTAGAGTCTTTGATACCCATCTTGGTGCACAAGGTATGGAAGGTATTTTTGAACTCTGACACTGCTTGGTCTCTCTCTTTCCGCAGTGTGGTTATCTCATGTACTGGTCCTCATAGTTTCCAATAGAGTAATATTGTTCCTCTACCACATCCACAAAAAAATCCCAAGTGGGCTCGGCCCCATATATTCTAGACTCCTTTGTGGAAATTTTCTCCCAGTAAGTTTACCACCAATGTTTGACATGGGGGAGAGCCTTAAGGAGTGCGAAGGTGATATTTTCCCTGTCGGAGAAATTGTGAACAAAGAAATAACCTTCTAGGATATTTCACCATTTTTTTAGGGCATCCGCATCTATATGTCCTTCAAATATGGGTATATCAAAATTAACTTGTACCTTGAAAGGTGAGGTTCCTCCAAAGTGGTTGCTTGATGAAGACATGCCTATTTTTATCGACAAGCATTGAAGGATGTGAGGCAAATTCTCCATCATTTCGTCTCTCTGTTGCGTGAGAGCTTGCTCAAGCAACATATTAATAGAATCGTCTGCTCTGTCATTTTTATTTTCTTCCGCCATGGAGGTTTTATTGAGCATGTGAGAGCAATTTTATTCAAGAGAGACAAGCTCGAGACCCAACTTGCTATACTCATACCTCATTGGGGACATGCATTGAAAAACGATCAAGAGCAGCTTGCTCTGATACCACTAATCCAGATTATTTTTGGCACGAAATGAGAGGGGAGATATAATAAATAAATAGACATAGATATCTTGGATATCCAATAATATAAAAGAAATGTATCAGATATCGAACCATAAACACAAAGATACAATAATACACAATTTCTATTAATGAGCGAAAAATGTACAAAGTTTGTAAAATTACAGAGTGAAAGAGTCTCTAAAATGGTGGAAGATTATCTCTGAGAAAAGATGTGATGGCTACTCACATTCGCAAGAATATGATTTTTACAATGAGGATATCAAGGAATTTTTAACATAAGTAAAATCCAAAACCCTAATCTTGGAAGATGAAAATCCAAAAGGTTTGCAGGCCCCGATGGGGGTAGTTGATACGTCAACTTCCTGAGGGCGTAATGTTTGCATACGATCTCTATTTGGGGTGCTCTATACACTGTTGGAAAGGTCTAACTGAGAAGAACGATTTTCAGCTGGCCAAAGAAAGTCCTTCAACTAGTCTCCTAGGCCCTGAATCCCCAAATAATGTCGTTTAGGGGCTCAAAATGGCCCCAGAAGTTTGGAACCCGAAAAACTACGAAGGTGGAAAACTGTTTTTCGAGCCAGTGGAATAGGTGGGTGGCCACTGATATCCATCTAGATCAAAATATCGTGCACACAGGAGGAATTGGAAATTGTGATGCCAAAAATCCTTGAGGGAGTGAAGGACGATGATGAAATGGTGGGAGGATTAGATACCATCAAATATTTCGATCATGACGTAGCAGACGCAGTCAAATTCCCATATTTGGCACCAAAAAAATATTTGGAGATCAGGGGAGAAGGCCCATCAGGAACACCACTGTTGGATCTTGCATAGTGGATCTTGTGGCTCTACAACACGAGAATAATGAATTTACTAGATATACCACACTTCGGGCGCGGTAAACACATCAATGATTGTGTGAAGCAACTCCTAGAAAGGGTGCATGGAGGAATTCTATGGATGGATAGGCTAGTGAATATCAATGCTAATTTGATTGCAGTAATCATAGGGCTACCCATGTATGGGGAGAATCTAGATCAATACTTAGAGGATAAAACAAAAGAAAAAATCCATCTCCAATGAAATCAAGGCAAAGTATGGTGCGAAGAGAGGCAACAAAGGAATCAAGATCAACGACATCAACGATTCTGCAATGATATTTGCGACAAGGTTGTTAAGTTTCAAATTAATGAGAAAGTGCATAAAGAAGGAAGTACCAGTGGGAGTGGTAGCAGCTGCAGCGCAGTGCACGGAGGGGAGCTCGATGAGATGGGCCTCTCATCTACTTAGCTCATTCTTGGAGGATTGCAAGGACATGCAGGATTGGGGCTATGAGTTCCACTACTCGTGGTTACTCATCCTCATTGCATTGGTAGGATGGAAAGAACCAACATACATTATGTTTCTGTAGAGGAAAATAAAGTGTGGCTCAACCCGCTACATGTCACTTCGAATCACAACAAACACAAAGGAAAAGAAAATAAAAAACGATGTAATCACTTTATACTTGATGGATATCTAGAACCGTTTAGCAGATACATGGATGATTTCCCTAGAAACTATCTAGGAGTTTGGACAGATAAAAAATTTCCAAGAATCGTGCCATAGCATGTGGCTACAAGAAAAGAGGGATTCAGCTAAGGAGTGGCTACAATTGAGTTACTACATGACGAAACAAGAAATCGAAATGGAGGTCAAGGAGTGGATTGAGGAGTGGAAAGTTCCAATGATCCAAAAAACAACGCCAGTAGTACAGACTCAGACGCAGGGTAGAACAATCCCCACATAGAAGATAGGTAGGAATGACGCAAGTAAGAAGAAGAATGACGCACAAGGCCAAGTGGGGGATGTTATAAAGTAATTGATGTGCTCATTTAACCATAGACAATGTAACAATATTGTCACCCAACCATAGGCCGAAGCTAGCCCCGAGCACCTCAACCTTGATAGAGAATCATTCTGGAAGCAAACCCTAGGCTAAATAGCCAGAAAAGATAGCGCACCTCTCTCCAGGGATAACACACCAAGAAAGAGTAACTAGAAGAGGCCAAGTAGAAAGTCCAAACCATAACCAAGAGAGAATCCCATCCAAAACCGAAATCTTCTAGTTGCATCAGCTGCAACTACAGTTCTTCTCCAAACTTGCGCACCACTACAGTTGTGAGGTGTGTATGCAAATGAGCTCAAGCAACCTTTATTTATAGTCCTCCAAGTCACTTAGTTGGGTTGACTTATTCTCTTGGAGACTAATAACTTAATATAAATCATTCTCTTGAGCCGACTAGTCTTCTAGGGTTATTTAGGGTTTCTTCTTGCTTCCCAGAATATTCTATTCTCGTCAGGTTTACACGTGGAGGAAAATGCCTCCCACAACTACCATAATATCAACACTCCTTCCTATCTAGGGAGGTATTGAAGGTAATGGTATTGAGAACAAACATACCATTCACTTGGTAGCATCATCATAGTCGTATAGACTATCTCATGATTAGATCATGAGTGCCATCATCACTATCAATGTCATCTAACAACATCAATTTCATTATCTCATGAAACCATACTCCATCTGAGTAATCATACATGATGTTGGATAAGTCACTCACTCCACAGAGTGATACAAGAACCATTATTCTAATTTGGACATATGGCATAGAATAATAATTGTTCCAATAGATGTTAGAAGCCACACCACTGGCTACAAGGAATATTTCTCTAATCCTAGACATATGTCCTAGAAGAATAACTGTCCTGGACCATTTTCCGCCTGGAGAATGTCAGTCCAACAACACACTAACCATCCATCTAGCTAATAATAATTTTCAACACTACTGATAGTCTACAAGGCAATGAGAACAATGTCATTCAATAGAACACAACTGTGTCTATCCATAGTAGTACACAACTACAATCCAATGGTATACTACAACACCAAGTAGCACACAACTACTTGATCAGTGACATATAGTCATAATCAGTGGAACACATCGACCACAATATCATATATATACTATCTAGAGACACATAGTCTCCATGGAAATCATATCATCTGATATTAACCTACACAGAAAAACAATGCCATGATATAAACTGAATCATCCGGGCCATTCTTCCACTCACATATATGAGGTCTAGAAGAGAATCTTCCCTTAGAAGGTAAAACAACAGTCATGAGCTACTAGACTATTCTTATCAAGCATAGAGGAATAACTGTCCTGATTTCTAAGCCTGGACCATTCACCTATCCGGCCCATTCCTCTGGCACTAAACAATGTGAAACCTAGAGAGAATGAGTCTACCCTAGGGAATGCCTGTCCCGGATTGATGAACCTGGACCATTCACCTATCTGGGCCATTCCTCCAAGACTAAAAAAAATGCAACCTGGAGAGAATGAATCTTCCCTAGGGAATGAATGTCTGAACCATTTCCTAAGGAAATGAATGTCCTACAACAACCTCCAAAAGAAACCATTCTTCAAAATGGCTCACAATTGTGAGCTTCAAAATAATGACTGTCCGGTGAGGCAAACCGATATTCTTGACCACTACTGAGAGTGACCGTCAAGAATAAAGATTATCCTAGACCATTCCCCCACACTGGCCATAAGGGGAATCACTTTCTATGGTACATCAACAATCCATCGAACCATTTTCATTACGAAAATAACCATTTGATCTGGACCCTTTTTTGAACTGGAACAATGCCTATCCATCATAAATCTTAAACCACTTTTTGAACTAGAAGGGAACTGCTCATCCTGGACCATTTTTCAAACTTAAAAACTGACTATTCATAAATCAATAACACATTGGTGCTCCCTCCCAACTTGGGAGTCATCTCTTCCTTTTTCAATATGGAAGTCATATCCATAAGCTCCATCTTATTTCGTGAGTACACAAACTCTTTCATCTTGGATGGAGGCTTTACCAAGATATCTTCTTATCTGCTCTCTATGGAGATATATTGGAGAACCACTTTTCTTTTCTAGACTTCATCACAGAGAATGTAATGCTTGATCTCAATGTACTTCGGTCTTTCTAGAACACTGGTTGCTTCATATAGCTCTGATCATTATAGTATATCATAGTTGGATTCATCTCTTTTGTTTCTTGCTAGCTCATAACATCGTGGCAGAGATCAAACTGGAACATATGCAAGTGGCACTTCTTCTGTCATCATGAGAGTTTGTCATGGATTAGAAATCCATTATCATGAACTTATGAGTAACCATTCTGATACAATATCTCTATTATAGAAGTTTTTTCAGAATGCTTCTGCTGCGCATTGGAATCTCTGCACCAAATTGTTTGAATATATACAAGATCTTCTACAATCTGCATGCAAGATTTTCTTTCTAGTATACCTAAAAAATTTGAGGTTGCTATATGATTCTTTGTTTAATTACTCTGTTGAGGAGAATAATCCTTACATTCGTATGATGTAAACTCCAACCCATGGATATTGTACAAGATATAATATCTTAGGTAGAGGTATTTCTAGAACAAGCTATCATCATAGTCCTCTCCCTCCATCTGGGAGAACCTTTAGTTATGGATATCACAATGCTTTCATTCATAAGTTTTCCATACATTGTTCTTCATCACAACTTTCATTTCTTCTGCTTGATCACTTATAGAGGGTTCTGATCAAGATGGAAGTCTTTGTGATTCTCTATATAATGATTGGTTGTTATGGATTTTCTTTCTCTCTTGAAATCTTCATGTTCTTCTTCATGTTTATGTTTTATCTCTTGGTTCCATGGAGTTTTCTATAGATTCCATGCCCTGAAGATTCCAACTTCTTCCTTTCAGGATGTGGATGGACAACCAGGGATACTCTAAGGATTATTTTCAAAGAAGAATTCTTCTAAGGTCAAACTAAACATGTGCTTCTTTTCATGGTTGCTACCATTGATGGGAACATGGATAGATACTTCATAATCTTCAATGGATCATATTATCTAGGATTATCTCCCTCTTAATCCTTGCTTCATGCATGNAAACTGGAGTATGAGCCCACTACCATGCATGTGGAGGAGGAACAAAACCCAACACAGGAGGTCGGGCAACCAGAGGAGGACGTAGAGTGGATAGAATCCGACAAAACCATGGGAAAAGAGCCGCAATAGGGAGAACATCCCAGTAGGGAATAGATACAGAAACAAATCATTAAATACAGAGACAAGGAATACCATAGGTCGGGGTGTCATCCTTGCAAGGGAATAATAAGGCACAAGTCGAGAGCAGTGCGAAAGGAATATGATCCATATTATTTTCGGCACAGAATGTGAACGGAGATATAATAAATAAATATACAGAGATATCTTGGATATCCAATAATATAATAGAAATGTATCATAGATGAAACCATAAAAACATAGATACCATAATACACAATTTATATTAATGAGCGAAAATGTACAAAGAGTGTAAAATTACAGAGTGAAAGACTCGCTAGAATGGCGGCAACTTATCTCTGAGAAGAGATGTGATGGCTACTCAAATTTGCAAGAAGATGATTTTTACAATGAGACTCTCAAGGAATTTTTAACACAAGTAAAATCCAAAACCCTAACCCTGAAATATGAAAATCCAAAAGGTTTTTGGGCCCCGATGGGGGTAGTTGATACATCAACTTCCTAGGGGCACAACTTTTTCATACGATCTCCATTTGGGGCGCTCGATACATCGTTGGAAATGTATAACTGAGAAGAAGGATTTTTGACTAACACAAGAAAGTGTGTTTGGCAGTTGCATGGGCCCGGAATCCCCAAAAAACATCATTTAGGGCTTCAAAATGGCCTTGAAAGTTTGGAACCCAAAAAACTTCCAAGGTGGAAAAATGTTTTTCGAGCCAGTGGAATTGGTGGGTGGCCACCAATATACACCTAGATAAATCCTCCCTCCTTAGGAAGCAATGGTATTAATTACGTTGAGTTTCCAGCGAATAGGGAGAAGCATTTGTTGAATCTGAATCTTGGTGAGTTGTTTTCCTTGATGGAGACGTCACGCTGCTTGGTTTGTGGAAAGTTGTCACGAAATTGTTGCGGTTGGGGTTGAATCTACTCAACCAATCGGGCTACATGAGATTTCTATCCGTAGAAGGAATCTTTGTTCTTTGCTACAGTCTTATCGACCCATTTCTGTTGGATAGAAGGTGCTTGGGCCAAGGCTGTAGTGGTTGCAGTATCCTTATGTTCACCTTTTGAAGAGTCTATGAAGAAGCTAAATTTTGTGGTATGAGATACTACCTTGCAACACTGTTTAGGTGGGATGGTAGTCGGAACTACCTCTAGTAACCTGTAGAGATGACCCCCCATAGTAACAATGAAACTATGAGGTCGAGACTCATAGATAGAATGGTGATTCAACATATATGGTTGGCCCAAGAGAACATCACATACATCCAGCGGGGAAACATCACATAATACCTCATCCTTGAAGGGATAGATTTCGTATGACAATTGACACTATTGGCTGACACGAAGATCTTGTCCTTGGCGAAGCCACCCAATGTTGTATGGTTGCGGGTGTGGTGTTTTAGACAATCCCAATTGTTTGATGACCTCTGCTGAGATGAGGTTCTTATGGCTTCTGCTATCAACAATAAAATGCAGTGGGTTCCCCTTCACCCACATATGTGAATGAAAAATATGCTCCCCCTCTTCAGGATCTCTTGGTTCTTCTAGTTGAAGTGTTGCGGTCGCAACAATTGTAGTGGGATCTGTATCGATGATCTACCTTCTATTAGTATCTTCATAATCAGATTTTGAATCAGGGTTTGTCTCCTTGTCTTTGATTTCATCCACCAATGATTTTTTTGAGCGACATTCATCGGTGTTGTGCCAAGGGATTTTGTGGAAATCACACCATTTTCCGGTGTCCTTCTTCCTCTTTCTATGACCCTTCTTTTCTTGTGGCTTGAACTGGTTTTCAGGAGGTTGTTTGTTAGGGTTGTCTTTATCATAATTTTTTTTGTTGTGGATTTGTAGACCCGAAATCCCACTTTTTCTAGTGCTTAAATTTCTGCTCGATTTTAACAACATATCAATAAGCAACATCAAGTGATGAGATGTCCAGAAAATCCATTTCAGTTTGGATGTATCTGTGTAGATCCCTATGGTATTTCATAACCAAATGCCTCTTAGAGTCTTTGATACCCATCTTGGTGCACAAGGTATGGAAGGTATTTTTGAACTCTGACACTGCTTGGTCTCTCTCTTTCCGCAGTGTGGTTATCTCATGTACTGGTCCTCATAGTTTCCAATAGAGTAATATTGTTCCTCTACCACATCCACAAAAAAATCCCAAGTGGGCTCGGCCCCATATATTCTAGACTCCTTTGTGGAAATTTTCTCCCAGTAAGTTTACCACCAATGTTTGACATGGGGGAGAGCCTTAAGGAGTGCGAAGGTGATATTTTCCCTGTCGGAGAAATTGTGAACAAAGAAATAACCTTCTAGGATATTTCACCATTTTTTTAGGGCATCCGCATCTATATGTCCTTCAAATATGGGTATATCAAAATTAACTTGTACCTTGAAAGGTGAGGTTCCTCCAAAGTGGTTGCTTGATGAAGACATGCCTATTTTTATCGACAAGCATTGAAGGATGTGAGGCAAATTCTCCATCATTTCGTCTCTCTGTTGCGTGAGAGCTTGCTCAAGCAACATATTAATAGAATCGTCTGCTCTGTCATTTTTATTTTCTTCCGCCATGGAGGTTTTATTGAGCATGTGAGAGCAATTTTATTCAAGAGAGACAAGCTCGAGACCCAACTTGCTATACTCATACCTCATTGGGGACATGCATTGAAAAACGATCAAGAGCAGCTTGCTCTGATACCACTAATCCAGATTATTTTTGGCACGAAATGAGAGGGGAGATATAATAAATAAATAGACATAGATATCTTGGATATCCAATAATATAAAAGAAATGTATCAGATATCGAACCATAAACACAAAGATACAATAATACACAATTTCTATTAATGAGCGAAAAATGTACAAAGTTTGTAAAATTACAGAGTGAAAGAGTCTCTAAAATGGTGGAAGATTATCTCTGAGAAAAGATGTGATGGCTACTCACATTCGCAAGAATATGATTTTTACAATGAGGATATCAAGGAATTTTTAACATAAGTAAAATCCAAAACCCTAATCTTGGAAGATGAAAATCCAAAAGGTTTGCAGGCCCCGATGGGGGTAGTTGATACGTCAACTTCCTGAGGGCGTAATGTTTGCATACGATCTCTATTTGGGGTGCTCTATACACTGTTGGAAAGGTCTAACTGAGAAGAACGATTTTCAGCTGGCCAAAGAAAGTCCTTCAACTAGTCTCCTAGGCCCTGAATCCCCAAATAATGTCGTTTAGGGGCTCAAAATGGCCCCAGAAGTTTGGAACCCGAAAAACTACGAAGGTGGAAAACTGTTTTTCGAGCCAGTGGAATAGGTGGGTGGCCACTGATATCCATCTAGATCAAAATATCGTGCACACAGGAGGAATTGGAAATTGTGATGCCAAAAATCCTTGAGGGAGTGAAGGACGATGATGAAATGGTGGGAGGATTAGATACCATCAAATATTTCGATCATGACGTAGCAGACGCAGTCAAATTCCCATATTTGGCACCAAAAAAATATTTGGAGATCAGGGGAGAAGGCCCATCAGGAACACCACTGTTGGATCTTGCATAGTGGATCTTGTGGCTCTACAACACGAGAATAATGAATTTACTAGATATACCACACTTCGGGCGCGGTAAACACATCAATGATTGTGTGAAGCAACTCCTAGAAAGGGTGCATGGAGGAATTCTATGGATGGATAGGCTAGTGAATATCAATGCTAATTTGATTGCAGTAATCATAGGGCTACCCATGTATGGGGAGAATCTAGATCAATACTTAGAGGATAAAACAAAAGAAAAAATCCATCTCCAATGAAATCAAGGCAAAGTATGGTGCGAAGAGAGGCAACAAAGGAATCAAGATCAACGACATCAACGATTCTGCAATGATATTTGCGACAAGGTTGTTAAGTTTCAAATTAATGAGAAAGTGCATAAAGAAGGAAGTACCAGTGGGAGTGGTAGCAGCTGCAGCGCAGTGCACGGAGGGGAGCTCGATGAGATGGGCCTCTCATCTACTTAGCTCATTCTTGGAGGATTGCAAGGACATGCAGGATTGGGGCTATGAGTTCCACTACTCGTGGTTACTCATCCTCATTGCATTGGTAGGATGGAAAGAACCAACATACATTATGTTTCTGTAGAGGAAAATAAAGTGTGGCTCAACCCGCTACATGTCACTTCGAATCACAACAAACACAAAGGAAAAGAAAATAAAAAACGATGTAATCACTTTATACTTGATGGATATCTAGAACCGTTTAGCAGATACATGGATGATTTCCCTAGAAACTATCTAGGAGTTTGGACAGATAAAAAATTTCCAAGAATCGTGCCATAGCATGTGGCTACAAGAAAAGAGGGATTCAGCTAAGGAGTGGCTACAATTGAGTTACTACATGACGAAACAAGAAATCGAAATGGAGGTCAAGGAGTGGATTGAGGAGTGGAAAGTTCCAATGATCCAAAAAACAACGCCAGTAGTACAGACTCAGACGCAGGGTAGAACAATCCCCACATAGAAGATAGGTAGGAATGACGCAAGTAAGAAGAAGAATGACGCACAAGGCCAAGTGGGGGATGTTATAAAGTAATTGATGTGCTCATTTAACCATAGACAATGTAACAATATTGTCACCCAACCATAGGCCGAAGCTAGCCCCGAGCACCTCAACCTTGATAGAGAATCATTCTGGAAGCAAACCCTAGGCTAAATAGCCAGAAAAGATAGCGCACCTCTCTCCAGGGATAACACACCAAGAAAGAGTAACTAGAAGAGGCCAAGTAGAAAGTCCAAACCATAACCAAGAGAGAATCCCATCCAAAACCGAAATCTTCTAGTTGCATCAGCTGCAACTACAGTTCTTCTCCAAACTTGCGCACCACTACAGTTGTGAGGTGTGTATGCAAATGAGCTCAAGCAACCTTTATTTATAGTCCTCCAAGTCACTTAGTTGGGTTGACTTATTCTCTTGGAGACTAATAACTTAATATAAATCATTCTCTTGAGCCGACTAGTCTTCTAGGGTTATTTAGGGTTTCTTCTTGCTTCCCAGAATATTCTATTCTCGTCAGGTTTACACGTGGAGGAAAATGCCTCCCACAACTACCATAATATCAACACTCCTTCCTATCTAGGGAGGTATTGAAGGTAATGGTATTGAGAACAAACATACCATTCACTTGGTAGCATCATCATAGTCGTATAGACTATCTCATGATTAGATCATGAGTGCCATCATCACTATCAATGTCATCTAACAACATCAATTTCATTATCTCATGAAACCATACTCCATCTGAGTAATCATACATGATGTTGGATAAGTCACTCACTCCACAGAGTGATACAAGAACCATTATTCTAATTTGGACATATGGCATAGAATAATAATTGTTCCAATAGATGTTAGAAGCCACACCACTGGCTACAAGGAATATTTCTCTAATCCTAGACATATGTCCTAGAAGAATAACTGTCCTGGACCATTTTCCGCCTGGAGAATGTCAGTCCAACAACACACTAACCATCCATCTAGCTAATAATAATTTTCAACACTACTGATAGTCTACAAGGCAATGAGAACAATGTCATTCAATAGAACACAACTGTGTCTATCCATAGTAGTACACAACTACAATCCAATGGTATACTACAACACCAAGTAGCACACAACTACTTGATCAGTGACATATAGTCATAATCAGTGGAACACATCGACCACAATATCATATATATACTATCTAGAGACACATAGTCTCCATGGAAATCATATCATCTGATATTAACCTACACAGAAAAACAATGCCATGATATAAACTGAATCATCCGGGCCATTCTTCCACTCACATATATGAGGTCTAGAAGAGAATCTTCCCTTAGAAGGTAAAACAACAGTCATGAGCTACTAGACTATTCTTATCAAGCATAGAGGAATAACTGTCCTGATTTCTAAGCCTGGACCATTCACCTATCCGGGCCATTCCTCTGGCACTAAACAATGTGAAACCTAGAGAGAATGAGTCTACCCTAGGGAATGCCTGTCCCGGATTGATGAACCTGGACCATTCACCTATCTGGGCCATTCCTCCGAGACTAAAAAAAATGCAACCTGGAGAGAATGAATCTGCCCTAGGGAATGAATGTCTGAACCATTTCCTAAGGAAATGAATGTCCTACAACAACCTCCAAAAGAAACCATTCTTAAAAAATGCTCACAATTGTGAGCTTCAAAATAATGACTGTCCGGTGAGGCAGACCAATATTCTTGACCACTACTGAGAGTGACCGTCAAGAATAAAGATTATCCTAGACCATTCCCCCACACTGGCCATAAGGGGAATCACTTTCTATGGTACATCAACAATCCATCAAACCATTTTCATTACGAAAATAACCATTTGATCTGGACCCTTTTTTGAACTGGAACAATGCCTATCCATCATAAATCTTAAACCACTTTTTGAACTGGAAGGGAACTGCTCATCCTGGACCATTTTTCGAACTTGAAAACTGACTATTCATAAATCAATAACACATTGGTGCTCCCTCCCAACTTGGGAGTCATCTCTTCCTTTTTCAATATGGAAGTCATATCCATAAGCTCCAGCTTATTTCGTGAGTACACAAACTCTTTCATCTTGGATGGAGGCTTTACCAAGATATCTTCTTATCTGCTCTCTATGGAGATATATTGGAGAACCACTTTTCTTTTCTAGACTTCATCACAGAGAATGTAATGCTTGATCTCAATGTACTTCGGTCTTTCTAGAACACTGGTTGCTTCATATAGCTCTGATCATTATAGTATATCATAGTTGGATTCATCTCTTTTGTTTCTTGCTAGCTCATAACATCGTGGCAGAGATCAAACTGGAACATATGCAAGTGGCACTTCTTCTGTCATCATGAGAGTTTGTCATGGATTAGAAATCCATTATCATGAACTTATGAGTAACCATTCTGATACAATATCTCTATTATAGAAGTTTTTTCAGAATGCTTCTGCTGCGCATTGGAATCTCTGCACCAAATTGTTTGAATATATACAAGATCTTCTACAATCTGCATGCAAGATTTTCTTTCTAGTATACCTAAAAAATTTGAGGTTGCTATATGATTCTTTGTTTAATTACTCTGTTGAGGAGAATAATCCTTACATTCGTATGATGTAAACTCCAACCCATGGATATTGTACAAGATATAATATCTTAGGTAGAGGTATTTCTAGAACAAGCTATCATCATAGTCCTCTCCCTCCATCTGGGAGAACCTTTAGTTATGGATATCACAATGCTTTCATTCATAAGTTTTCCATACATTGTTCTTCATCACAACTTTCATTTCTTCTGCTTGATCACTTATAGAGGGTTCTGATCAAGATGGAAGTCTTTGTGATTCTCTATATAATGATTGGTTGTTATGGATTTTCTTTCTCTCTTGAAATCTTCATGTTCTTCTTCATGTTTATGTTTTATCTCTTGGTTCCATGGAGTTTTCTATAGATTCCATGCCCTGAAGATTCCAACTTCTTCCTTTCAGGATGTGGATGGACAACCAGGGATACTCTAAGGATTATTTTCAAAGAAGAATTCTTCTAAGGTCAAACTAAACATGTGCTTCTTTTCATGGTTGCTACCATTGATGGGAACATGGATAGATACTTCATAATCTTCAATGGATCATATTATCTAGGATTATCTCCCTCTTAATCCTTGCTTCATGCATGCTTCTTCTTTTGGAATTATATGATTGGCTCCCTCCATCTAGGAGAGTCCACTCTTTCATCTGCATCCTTATTGCCTTCTGTAAAGTGTCACGAGTATTTTTCCAATTTCCTCTTGATTGCTGACTTCTTTATGTATTTACTTATTCTAGGTTTATTTAAGTTTGATTCTGATTTCAGCTTATCTTGCAGCTTTTACCTATGTAATAACTTCCACATGAATTGTTACCAAGGGTTATTGATGTACTTCATCCTTTCATGTGTATTGCTTGACTTGTAGTCATTGTGATAACAATCCTTATCTTGTTGTTCTTCCATAGGTATAGTTTCTCTTTGAACATATTATCTTCTAA
>JZKD02S0288617.1:0-11296 GCA_000966675.3 Picea glauca
CCCTACCTAGACAGGGAAAAGAG
Source organism: Picea glauca (assembly GCA_000966675.3). NCBI lineage: Eukaryota > Viridiplantae > Streptophyta > Pinopsida > Pinales > Pinaceae > Picea > Picea glauca. Next base: position 24 of record JZKD02S0288617.1, read on the forward strand.
GTAAACAACCTTGTGGACTTCTTGTATACTTGTATTAATTTTATTAAAGATGAAAGAGTTGTGTAGGAACTACAACACCTGATAAGACAATATGAAATTGGAAGAGTAGATCCTCTGCTGAATATAGTTGTGAATCAAGTATCTAGAAAAAGGAGGACAAGAAAGGAACTGCACCTTAGTGCTCAGATTGGAGACTACGACATAGACTATGTGGTCCTCTACCTGGGATTAGAAGTAAATTTTAAAACAAAGCAGACTTGGGCATTGATGGGAAAACCTAAATTGATTTACTCTCCTATTAGGCTCAGGATGGCTAATCAGTAGGTGATGAGCCCCTTTGGAAGACTAGAGCATGTCCATGTAGACGTCGACGAAGTGAGGACATTTGCAGACATCGAAGTGATCGATATTGTTGATGATAGTTTTCCCTATCCTGCATTGTTGGGTATTGACTGGGATTTCAACAATTTGACTGTTTTTGACCTAAAAAAGAGAAGAATGGCATTTGAAGGTGATGGTATTAGGGTCATTGCACCTCTCAATCTTGATGAAGGTCACATATACACAAAACCTATAAGAGAAGAATACTGCACCTATTATCTAGAGAACATATATAAACTAACAGAAGGACAACACGATTATATTAACCCTACAACAGATGGAAATCTAAGTTGGCAAAGTGAAAGTGCATGTTCATCAGATTCAGAAGAAGCATTGGAAAATTGGTAGAACATAATGTATGAAGTCTCTACATGGAGGTGTGCCAGATTGACCAAAGTCATTCACTGGATTGGCACAGAAGTAAGTAATCCTCCTACATTTGATGGCTTGAACAATTTAGAGACATTTCTATTTGAATTTGAAGGAATTGTACCAATAGAACAGAGGTTGTTGGCACTAGATGAAGCCTTAAAAGCAACGCCAGCTAGATGGTGGGAAACACACAAGAAGAACATCATGGAATGGGTACAATGTCACACCTTATTGACAGTGTGCTTTTAAGACCAAGATGAAGGTTGCGAAGTTTGATACACAGATCATAGATGTCCTAAAAACCATGTGTGAATTTGTGAGGAAGCCTGGAGCAACATTCCTAAAGAACAGTGGGTACATAAGTTCATTAACACCTTAGATACTATGCCTATCAAATGATATCTTCAAACATAATTGTTCTTAGTCACTACAGATTGGTATGGTATGACCCAAGACTTCATAGCTATGTTCGTATTTGAATGTCAGCACCCCATAGTAGACCAGGCTTTACAAATTGTAATACATAATGTCTTTGAGGAAGCACTCAACCTCCCTTTTGAGAAAGGAGAAGATGAATGGACTCCACCTCTTCAGCGGTTATAGGGTTGTTATAATATTAATGTTGATGAGGATGATTACCCTAGGAATGTGAACATTTCAGAAACTGAAGGACAAAGAGATCTAGAAGGGATAGGGATTGAATTACCTTTTGTTGGGAAACCTATTAAAATTAGGAAAGTCAATATTGGAACAGAAAAAGCACCTAAGTTGGAAAATGTTGGAGACTATTGGGATGATGTTACTATTAGTAAGATTACAGAACTATTGCATGAGTATCAGGACCTGTTTCCAACCAAGTTCACAGACATGAAAGGCATTAAAGGGCCTCTGAGAGAAATGAATATTCCTTTGAAAGAAGATGCAAGACCTGTCAATCAGAGGCCTTACAGACTGAATCCCAAGTACAAGCATAAAGTTAAGATTGAATTAGATCGAATTTTGGAAGTAGGAATCATAGAACCGGTTGAAGAATCTGAATGGATCAGCCCTATGGTGGTCCAAGATAAGAAGTCAAGAGAAATCGAAATCTTTGTAGATATAAGGAAATTGAATGATGCATGTTTACATGATCCATTTCCTACACATTTTACTGATGAAGTTTTAGACAATGTAGGAGGATGGGAAGTTTATCCATTCACAGATGGATTTTCAGGCTATCACCAAATCAAAATTTCTAAGGAGGACAGACATAAGACTACATTTGCAATAGAATGGGGTTCTTTTCATTACATTGTGATGCCTTTTGGTTTGAAGAATGCACCATCCATATTTTCCAGGGTGGTGGTCGAAGCATTTAAGGAATTTTTACATAAGTGTTACGAGGAAAATCTCTTTATGGCTAGGGTGAACCACAACAAACAATTATGACTGTCGAAATCAACTCAATTCCAACATATGCTATATGGACTAATGTGCAAGAGAGATAATAAAGAGGCCTACCTCGTCTAAATGTTTGATGATGTCCATCGTTGAGCACTTCGACCCAAAGCTTTATACCTGCGACAAGTTCTCAACAAACAAGCAAAGCAAGCATATAGTGATGATATAACATGTTAGCACAATAGATAGCATAATCCATCAATATACAAAACAAACATGCCCGTGGATCATAACACATATATTTGCAAGATATCAATTGGATGGGAAAGGAGTATTTCTATTAATAAATGATCAGTAGAAGTGAAATATTACAGACTTCCGTGTCGGCATGGTTCAGAACCAAGAAACCGATTTCCTTCCAACTAGGCCTCCACCACTTCAATCCGCCACCAAAGGCAAGCTCATATAAGGGAGACAAAGAGGTTCTCCATCAATAAGGGAAGATATTGGGGGATGTGTTGGCATAGGGGAAGACCCAGGGTTCAGCTCCAAGAGTGCACCAACAATCCCTAGCTACTGACCCTTTCAGTAGCACCTACGAAGCATATGTAGTCTTACCTGAAGCAGCTATGAGGGGGTTGCAGGACAGAGATGTCTACAACCAGGGGAATATCAAGTGGTTCTTATTACAACAGCAACACAACATGCATCTATCATTCAAATAGCTAGATCTATCCTCCATAGTTGTAGATCTAATATAATACAATAATGTAGATAACAATATAACAATGGCAGAGCTCAAAGCATCAATCACATACACAAAAATAGATGTACATGGTTCACCCTCTCTCTAGGGCTACGTCCACAGAACTGTGCTTATGATAATATATTAAGATAAAGATTGCAGTTCTGAGCTGTGCTCTTGGCCTGAAATCCTCTCTCTCTTTCTTTCTTTCCCTCCCCCTTCCTGCGCACCTAGCTGCAGGACTTGATCTTCACACCCAATTGAAGACATTACAATACCAGAAGGCTCTCTCTCTTAGCACTTCTCTCACCCTTAATACAATATTATCCTAATGAACAATGATCAATAACAAGGCTCAACTACAGTACTGACTCGACCTAGGTCCTCTCGACCTCTATTTATACATTATAGTCCCTTATCGACAACCTTAGGTCGAAACCTAGGTGTAAAAACCCTAATTACCAAAACCCTAGGTCAACTTGACTCGCTTTTTCCAGGCTTCTCCAGCCTATCTTTCCTTCTTCATCTCGCAGTGCTCCAAAGCATCCAATGCTGGTTGTTTTTCACTTCCTGAGTCATCCTTGGTCCCTCTTCCTTGTTGATCTGTCATCCTTGATCTCCTCATCCAATGGCTTGATTTTCCTCACTTCGCTCCATCTTTTCTGTTCTTTTTCTCACTTCGACCTAGTGACAGTCACTGTGTCTCCCACAAAGCTCTCTTTTTACCTTTTCTTCCTCATTCTTCTCTTCCTTCCATAACCAAGGTCCAACAAGATGAACACTATGATCAGACTTAAAGGAAAAAGGGATGCAGACTCAATAATGAAGTAATAATTTCTCCAGAGTAACTTTGCTCTCAAAGTTGAATTCTCTCCCCTTTTCCATAGCTCAGAATTGGCTTATTTATAGCCTTCAAAATGAAACTGAAGGGCTGAGTTGGAACATTTCCAGTATATGGAAGGCCAATGATCAGAGATCTCCTATCATGACATGGAAACTCGACATTTAATTTATTTATTTTTGGAACAAATCCTGATGTACACAGGTTGTAGTGGAGTAGCCAACGTATACACTTGTTGTATATATTTCAAGGTGTGTACAAGTGGAAAAATATTTATTTTTTTCTCTAGATTCATCAATCAGGGAAAGTAAGTCTGCATAGGGAAATGAAATAAGGCCCTCTCTACAAGATTGCATAGGGTGAGGAAAATATTTCTCTAACAGATTCCCCCTAATGTGTGAGGTCAGAGGAGTATCTGCGATGGCCGAAATACATTATAAATAACCCAGAAGTGGAGTGGTAGAGAACCAGCTGGACGAACTCAATTTCTCATTAAATTTTGCATTGACTTTGCATACATGGCTACCAAGAATACACTGCAGATCCATGTGAAAAAATATACCAAATAAGTGTCTGTGGCCATGAATAGGCAAATACAAATGCGGTTACATGCCAATAGTTGTCATAGTAACAAACAAGGCCCAGTAAAACTGGTTTCAAAATCAATCTGAAGATATATGTATACCATGGAGTACAATATGATCTCCCATGATCACTAAAGTCATATAGGTATTGGTCCAATGAAAAGGAAGAAACAACTCAGGAAAGCTACCGCCACATAGTGATGTCTTCAAGTCTTCTACACAATACGCCAAAGGTGCAAGTCTACATCATGTGAATAAGGGAGTTGAGGTCGAACACAATGAGACATCACTTGATTACCGGTCATTGATGTATACCATTAACAAACGCGAGAAAACCTACTGATAATGAAAGTAGGTATCAAGGAACCGAGTACATTCTTACAAGTGTGAATAGAGGAGTCAGTTTTGAACACCTGAAGAATCCATCAATCGGGACACATTAATGTATTCCCAAATGTCGATGGCGAGAGAGACTTCCACTAATGACTGCAAGCCTCAAGGTACTCATAAGACTCTAGGCCTCATTTCCAGAATAAATGGGATGATGTCGATGGAAAGAGACCCACTGAAAGGAGAGGATTAAGGAATCTCTCATCAGTTCTTGGATATGGTGAACACATTGAAGATTGAGGACAAGTTAGAAGGGGGAAAAAACTTTCAAGCTTGAAAGGCAAGGTTTATTATTTTATTGGAAGAGAATGACCTCAAAGAGTATGTTGAGGTTGTGGTTGCAAGTCTTATTGATCCACAGGAATTGGCAACTCACAAGAAGAAATTGAAGGCCAAGAGGGTGTTTCTACAATCTATAAGGGATCACTTGATTTTTCACATTGATGAGAAGAAATATGCCAAGGAAATGTATTATGCTTTGGTGAGTCTATACCAAAACAAGAATACAGGCAGGTTGCTACATTTGAAGTACCAGCTTCAAGTTGTCAAGATTTTCAGTGAGGACATGATTTTGAATTATCTTATGAAGATTACACAGATCCAAGATCAACTTGCAGCCATTGGCGAGATAGTACAGAATGATGAGTTGGTGAATGTAGCATTGAGAGGTCTTCCCAAGTCTTGGAAACCTTTTGTGCAGGGAATCTATGCATGAGAGACAGTGTCAGGTTTTGATATACTATGGAATGATTGTATTCAGGAGGAGACTCACTTAGAGTCTATGTATGGTTTGAAGAGTAGCCAAGATAATAACTTTTCTCTTTCCATCCAGACAAGGAAGGACAAGTTCAGGAATATTGTCAGTGGAGAGTCTATCGCTCAATATGGAAAGAAGAAAAATACATGAGCAAAGTCAAGTTCTTTTCATGTCACAAGTTTGGACATTGTGCGAGGAAATGTCTACATAGGAAGAAGGGGGAGAATGAAATGCAACCATATGTAGTTGTGTTGGCAAAGGCTCAAATGGACGACTTTTCCAACAATTTTGAACAAACATATTTCTTACTTGTTTCCTAGACTTCCTTGGGAACTATATCATATGGTGAATGGTTGATATATAGTGGAGCCATGTGTCATATGAGAGGAGCATGAGATGTGTTCAAGGGCTTCACAAATCTTGACTCAAAAGTGCATGTGGAACTTGGTATTGGACAAAGCATGCAATGAAGGGATATAGAAGAGTGTCATTCTGGATGGAGTCAGGAGGTTTTTTGAGAGTACAAGATGTACTATGGGTGCCAGAACTCAAGAAGAGTGTGATCTCAATCTCAATGATTGAGAATAAGGGATATGAGGTATTATTTTGAGATGGGAAGGTGCTCATCATTCCCAAAGAATATAGCTCATACAAAGTAGTTTTCTTTGGAGTTAGAGAAAGAATCTTGTAGAGGCTAAATGACCAGCCTATGCAAGCAATGGAAAGTAGCAGAGTGGCAGAGAATAGGGAGAAGGTAGCTATGAAGGTTGAGCAACTCATAGGGAGTTAGTTTTCAGGTTTAGGTGGGAAGGAGAAGCCTTCCAAGTATGTCAAGAAGGATTCATGGTACAAGATGACCATGCAAGATCCTCAAGAGAAGGATACTTATAGGAGGATGTTTAGAGGCAGTGAGTCTTTGGAGACAGATCATACCATCATGGCAGGGATTTACTTTTTGTCAAAGGGAGCAGCTAATCAGGTATATTGGAGAGATATCATGGTAGCAGATCTGGTAGTGAATATTGAGCCAAATCCAGGTGGGAGAAGTACCTTCCTCGCTAAAAGGGAGTGTTGATGTTGGTGGTAGAATCATACAAGTACTTTTGCATTGGCATGTGTCTAGAATGTGGAAGTTGTTAAAGAATATTCTAGTCTTGAGTTTTCTTTAGTTAAAAGGAATTAATTAAAGAAAAAATGTATTTATCAGTGAATTGAGTTATTTAAGGAACATGCTTAGCATGAAACATGTAATCTAAATCTTAAGTGAGTGTGAGAAGAAATATCAATTGTATACCACTTTGAAGATTAGAAATAGATTGTAACTCATGATAATAAAAGAAAGGATAGGGTGAAGTAGACAGGCACTTGTGTGAGATACACTTGTGAGAAACTTGTGTTGAGGGAGTCGACACAGTTGGGACTTTAAGAGGAAGACACTTTTGATGAGAGATCAAAGTGAGATACTTTGGTGAGAGAACAAGGTTGAGGATAGAAAAGAAGGACTTTTGCTTACACTAGAGTGAGGAGATCTCATGGGTGAGGTGAAGAGATTCCATCCAAGTATTGATCAGAGGATTGGATCACAAAGTACCATGATTCAAGATCTTGGATAGGTGGAGAAGTACTTCCATATATAGGTCATACAGGCCAAGAAGGAGAGCAATAAAGGGAAACCACGATTGAGTTTCAAAGGACATAGACCAAAGGAAGGCATAGTTTTGTACAAAAGTGGTCATATTGTATTTCCATACACATACCCGATTCACGGTGTATATAGTCGTGTATATATGCAATTCAACACAAAATTCAACAGACTTNGGGGGAGAATGAAATGCAACCATATGTAGTTGTGTTGGCAAAGGCTCAAATGGACGACTTTTCCAACAATTTTGAACAAACAGATTTCTTACTTGTTTCCTAGACTTCCTTGGGAACTATATCATATGGTGAATGGTTGATATATAGTGGAGCCATGTGTCATATGAAAGGAGCATGAGATGTGTTCAAGGGCTTCACAAAGTTTGACTCAAAAGTGCATGTGGAACTTGGTATTGGACAAAGCATGCAATGAAGGGATATAGAAGAGTGTCATTCTGGATGGAGTCAGGAGGTGTTTTGAGAGTACAAGATGTACTATGGGTGCCAGAACTCAAGAAGAGTGTGATCTCAATCTCAATGATTGAGAATAAGCGATATGAGGTATTATTTTGAGATGGGAAGGTGCTCATCATTCCCAAAGAATATAGCTCATACAAAGTAGTTGTCTTTGGAGTTAGAGAAAGAATCTTGTAGAGGCTAAATGACCAGCCTATGCAAGCAATGGAAAGTAGCAGAGTGGCAGAGAATAGGGAGAAGGTAGCTCTGAAGGTTGAGAAACTCATAGGGAGTTAGTTTTCAGGTTTAGGTGGGAAGGATAAGCCTTCCAAGTATGTCAAGAAGGATTCATGGTACAAGATGGCCATGCAAGATCCTCAAGAGAAGGATACTTATAGGAGCATGTTTAGAGGTAGTGAGTCTTTGAAGACAGATCATACCATCATGGCAGGGATTTACTTTTTGTCAAAGGGAGTAGCTAATCAGGTATATTGGAGATATATCATGGTAGCAGATCTGGTAGTGAATATTGAGCCAAATCCAGGTGGGAGAAGTACCTTCCTCGCTAAAAGGGAGTGTTGATGTTGGTGGTAGAATCATACAAGTACTTTTGCATTGGCATGTGTCTAGAATGTGGAAGTTGTTAAAGAATATTCTAGTCTTGAGTTTTCTTTAGTTAAAAGGAATTAATTAAAGAAAAAATGTATTTATCAGTGAATTGAGTTATTTAAGGAACATGCTTAGCATGAAACATGTAATCTAAATCTTAAGTGAGTGTGAGAAGAAATATCAATTGTATACCACTTTGAAGATTAGAAATAGATTGTAACTCATGATAATAAAAGAAAGGATAGGGTGAAGTAGACAGGCACTTGTGTGAGATACACTTGTGAGAAACTTGTGTTGAGGGAGTCGACACAGTTGGGACTTTAAGAGGAAGACACTTTTGATGAGAGATCAAAGTGAGATACTTTGGTGAGAGAACAAGGTTGAGGATAGAAAAGAAGGACTTTTGCTTACACTAGAGTGAGGAGATCTCATGGGTGAGGTGAAGAGATTCCATCCAAGTATTGATCAGAGGATTGGATCACAAAGTACCATGATTCAAGATCTTGGATAGGTGGAGAAGTACTTCCATATATAGGTCATACAGGCCAAGAAGGAGAGCAATAAAGGGAAACCACGATTGAGTTTCAAAGGACATAGACCAAAGGAAGGCATAGTTTTGTACAAAAGTGGTCATATTGTATTTCCATACACATACCCGATTCACGGTGTATATAGTCGTGTATATATGCAATTCAACACAAAATTCAACAGACTTCCCAAGTCAACCCAACCATCCAATCGTCCAACTCATAGTTGACTACTTGGTTGGTTGATCCATTGACCAATTGTCTTTGACAACAAGTCAATTATCCAACCAATTGTCTAGTCTACCACCTACCAATTGTCTCCAGTTTCTAATAGACCAACTATCTCCAACAAAAGTGGGATGAACCATCAAAACATAAGGTTCCAACACCCCCCCCATAAGCACACTATTATAGAGATTCAGGAGGTGGAATTACGTCAGTAGGACACCCCCCCATAATTTTAGCTTCCTGAATCCCAAGAAAATTGTGTAGCTTAATAAACTTATCTTAAGAGAACTTTTTTGTAAAAATGTCGATAATTTGATCATCTATTTTACAATAGACAAGAGTGAAACCTTCTCTTGAACCAACTATCTCAAGTAGTGAACATGAAGTTTGGCATTCTTCATTTTACCGTGTGCAACAAGATTATCATAAAGTTGTATTGCACTTTGATTATCACAATGGATAGCAGTTGAGGCTTGAATACGAAACCCAAGTTCACCCAAGAGTTGATGAATCCAAACTACCTATGTACCTTCATTGACGACGCCATGATACTCAATTTTTGTATTCGAAAATGAGACTACCTTTTGTTTCTTGCATGACCAAACCAACGGTCCAGTGCTGAAGAGAAACACATAGCCGGAACTAGACTTTCGATCATCAATGTCACCTGCCCAATCGGAGTCGGTGAAGCTGCCTAATGAGTCTAAACTTCGATAATATTTGATACCAAGATGGGAGGTACCCTTGAGATAACAAACAATTATTTTGAAAGTTTTCCAATGAATTTCTCAAGGATCATGCATAAACTAAGAAACCACACTAACGGCAAAAGATATGCCATGAGGTCGAATGTGAGTGAAATAAATAAGGCTACTGACCACTTGTCAATAAAGAGTGGTATTGACTTTGGGATTCGAAAAGTATTTAGTCAACTTAACTCCATATTGAAAAGGAGTAGCACAAACTTATAACCAACCATCTTAAAATGATTCAATAGATCCATTACATATTTAGATAGAGAGAGGAACAAACCATCTAATAGAGGTAAAACTTGAAGAACAAGAAAATAATGCAGAAGACCAAGATCTTCCATATCAAAGGTGTCAACAAATTGTTTCTTCAATATAAGAATAAGATCAACATTAGTGCCAATTATGACCAAGTCGTCAACCTATACAACAAAAATTAAGGTATCACCATGAGTATGTAACACATAAAGACCGTGATCAGATTCACAACGTTTGAATCCAAGATTGAGAAAGAAATGGTCAATCTTAGCATACCAGGACATAGGAGCATGTTTCAAACCATAAAGAGACTTTTGTAGTCAACAAATAAGATTGGAATCTGTCACAAAATATGGGATTGTTCCATGAAAATTTCTTCAAATAAGTTTCCATGAAGGAAGACTGTTTTCACCTCCATCTGGTGGATCTAGTATCCAAATCGAGCAGTAAGAAAAATGATCAGTCGAACAAAATTCATCTTTGCAACAAGATAAAAGGTTTCAATGTAGTCGATGCCTTCTTGGTGAGAGAATACTTTCACAATTAAGAAAGCTTTATGATACTTAACAACACCTTCAGAGGTAAATTTGGTCTTATAGACCCATCGACATTTCACAATTTTCTTCCCCTAAGTTCAAGGAACTAAATCCCAAGTATGATTCTTCTTATATTGCATAGCTTTTTCCCATTCAGGTTGTCCTTGTGCATCTGAGTAAGAGATAGGATCACAAGTTTCAATAACATGAGTCATCAAGGAAACATTGGCTTGTTTCTTATAACTGTGAGTCTATAGGAATGAAGAGACATAACCAACATTGGGACCAAAAACTAATTGTTTTAGTAACCCATGTAGGTAGGAAGGAAAAGGTGAAGTGATATCCATTATAGTAGGTCGATCAAAAGAAGGAACAGTTTTAGTCAAAGGAGATAGAGGACCAGTCAAGATAGAGATCAACTATCGGGTCAACTTGAGAGCAGAGGTCGACGGTCTAGTTGAAACAAGAATAGAGTTTGATTTTCCTGTCGAAATGATGAAAAAAGGAACAGGTGAACCATTGTCGAAAACAACATCAAAGGGACCATCCTACAATAAACCAGGGGAAGCATTCAACAAATTAATTCTTGAAGACTTCTCATCAAAAAAACAATTTTTTTTTATAATGATTTGTTGTTTGACAGGGTTAAACAATCGACGGGATTTGGATTCTTCAGAGTATCCCATCATGATGCAAGCATGAATCTTTGAATCCAGTTTATTCCTACAATCATCTAGAATATGAGCCCAAGAAACACATTTGAATACTCTGAGGTGGGAAACTAATGGATTCTTTCCACGCCATCTCTCAACTATAGACACA
>JZKD02S0288628.1:0-20186 GCA_000966675.3 Picea glauca
AGCCTTCTGCTCCTTACAATCAATCTCCATATGAGATACTCTTTATCTTGCAAAAGTTCCCTTCTTGCCATAAATTTTTGAGTTTGTCCTCTTATCCTTCATTACATGAATGTGTACAGTCATGTACACATCTCGATGTTGGGATAGTATGCTCCATGTCTCAGCTAGAGATCATCTAATATGTTCCGTACTACAACCGTCATTATAGGTCCCTCTCAGAGCTATCACCTGTGACCTACCTGGAACAAGAGTAACAAAAATCAAGAACATCTCCTAGAGGAGATCAATTTCATCTTCCAAACAAGTGCATTATTAATACTAAACTATCAACATTTACTTCATGGAAGTTGTACCAACAATATTCAAGTGTTACTAAACATTTGATAGCAATAGAAATAATAGAACCCTAAAGACCGTTATTCTAGTTACAATACTTACTTAAGCTACAACAATATAAAATATCAAACCTGATATGCAAACCTCAAGTTTAGTTGATGTTGTCCCACTTGAGTTGTCTTCTATAGTTTCTCCTACTCCTGAGTCATGTGATTGGAAGCACCACTGTCTAGAAGACATACTCTTCATCCTGACTTCTGCTCTTCAGTATCAACAACATGTGCATGGTGCTTCTTCTTTCCCTTTTCATGTCTAAGAGAAAATTGTGTGGCATAATGTCCCATCTCCTTATAGTTGTGGCTTTTGATCTTTGATGCATCCTTCTTAGAATGTGGTCTCTTAGATTTATTTAGACTACCTTCTTCTCTTTCCTTCCTTTTCTTCACTTTAGCAGCAAGGGCTTGATTTTCATCATCATTTGTCTTCTGTGACTTGGTTATCAATATGGATTTCTCTTGGGTACAATCTGCCCATAACTTGTTAAACTTGGGAAATTTGCTTCTAGTGCAGATTCCTTGAACGAATGGATCCCAAGAGGAAAGAAATCCATTGAGTGTAGTAGTCACAAGTTCAACGTCATCTACCAGATCTCCAATGGCTACTAACTGGTCCTTGATCTTTGAGATCCTCATAAAATAATTGGCGACCGTTTCTGACTTGTTCATTGACACATTTATGAGTTGATGCCTTAGAGTAAGCTTCCAGTTGGTAATATTATTTTCATAAAATCTGGTTAGGGCATCAAACATTTCCTTCGACGACTTCATTTCTGATAAATTAGGTATCATATGGTATTTTCTCGAGTCTGTCAAGATCCTCTTGGCCTTGAATTCATTCTTCCTAAAATTTTCTTTGGCTTCTTCATCTTTAGGTTTTGGAAGTACCTGCTTGACATGATCCAGTAGCTCATTCTCTTCTAGAATGATAAGAACTCCATGCTTCCAAGATCTGAAGTTATCTTCTCCATCCTATCTATCTTCAACTCTCATATTGGTTGACATTTTCATAGGTAGAAACCCTAGATCTGAGAAATTTTAAATTTTAGATCTTTCACAAAGCTGCAACCAGAGTGTTGCATGGGGTGTGCTAGGGTAGGGATAACTGTTTTGTGGTGAAAATAGTACCAATGCCTTGGAACTAGTGCTCAACGAGCTTGACAAAGTATTTCAATGCAGCTGCAAGGTATTGTTGCAACAATCTTCCTTCTAGTGGCTAAATTGTTCTGAAGGTAACCAACTCTAGTTCCATGTTAGATTTTCTTTACTTATAGAGAAATAGTGTTACCAATGTTATTTTATTCCTTTAACATTAACAAATATATCATAGACTGAAAAATAATAACAACATAAATAACAGATAAGAGTACACAAGATATTTTTCCTGGGAAAACCCCAAATGGGGGAAAAACCCATCAACCTTTCTTAGATAGATTTTGTCCACAATAGTCCAACCATACATCCGCTCTCAAGAGCAATAAACAATAAATAAACCCTAGCACTAGGTTAGTGCACAAACTAGTGCTCCCAACTACAACAACAACACCACACAAGTAGAGCACACCTCCTCAGAGAGATAACGCACAAGAAAAAGCCTTCACCAAGAATAACCAATCTCTAAGATGCTGCAGTAGATGTCTTCTCCTTGCCTCAGATTGGCACACCCTTCTCCAATGAGTGAGTGAGTGTGTCAAATGAGCTAGATGTCTCCCTTATTTATATTCTTCAAGTCACCTGCCTGGGCTGACTTCTTCTCTGGGAATCTTATTTTTCACTTTATTCTTTTCCTTGTGAGTTGAATTCTCTTTTGGGGTATTCTTTTGTTGTTCAATGGTCTTCCTAGACTTACAAAATCTTCTTCTCTTCTAAGAAAGGTTGTCTAGAGTAAAGTTCCTCCTGTAGATACAAAAACATCAACAATGTCAACTTAGTGGTTACCACAACACTCAATTCACCTTCCATACTATACCTCCTACACATACTGCTAATAGGATGGACACTTATGAACCCCACCATAGACATTGTCTTTAGCTCCCAGACCACGAAAGGCCTACAATGCTCATTTCCTCCCACTATAACATTCCCCTCCAACTACTTTGTTGTAGATATGATCAATGCTAGACAACCTTGGAAAGGGAGCACCCACAACCAAATGTTATGGGTCACAAAAGAAAAGCAAACCTCTCGAGTGTTTTCATTGACCAAAACCAACATCGGGCTAGGAGTTAAAGCCTTATCCCTTGTTGGAAAGATCTCAAAGGCCTTCTACATTTGTAAATACCAACTAGCCCCAAATGTTTCCATAATCCCATATTCACTCATCATTGCAAGTTCCTTGTTGTTCCATAATGCCCTGTGAGTACTATCCATTATGGAAAAATCAGGTTTTCGAGTGCCCATTTCCTCTATTCATCTTTGCACAATTTTTTGGTCCTATTTGCCCGTCCTTCCTTCTCGAGTCTACATTATGGTTGTGGGAGGGAGGGAGGTGAAGTTCCTCCCACTACTAGTCTTTCTTGTACTTGCATTCCCCTCTAGTCAACAACTATCTGCAGGGGCTCATAACTACATGAGGTGGTGGCTAGACTTACCATGTGTGAGGTTTAGGCCCCACCTATCACCACTCAATCCAAGTAAGCCTTAGGATTTCTTAGCTAGACCTTACTACAAGACATATGATAAATAAAACATGATCAAGGATAACTTTTTATGAATGAGATGGAAATGAACGGGGAAGATGTAAAGTGTTATGCATGGTGGGGGTATGGAGCACGCTATTGGGTATGTGTTATATTCTTTGCATGACCAAACCTAGTGTCTGCATTGCACCAAGTGCATGAGGGGGGTCATAAGGGGGTGTGATCCCGCCTAAATTTTTTTGGTGTTTTTTTGCATCTATTTTTAGTGGTTTTTTCAGCATATGGTTTTCATTGATGGTTTTTTAATTCCGGTTAAGGAATTAGGTTTGTTAACTAATATGAGTCAATGGATTAGGGGTTTTGGATGCCGCAAGATCTTATATATTATATTGTAAACAATGAAGACAAATGATGAATACAAGATTAGAGGTGTGACTCTAAACGGGTTGCTAGTTTTCCCAATTTGGGTTTCTAGGGTAAAATCTCTGTGTAATGTGTGTGTGAGCCATTGTATCTCTTTTTATTATTATTAAGAATCCATTTGCAGTAATTTATTGTATAAGGTTAAAATCTATATTTGATATCAGAGTTGTTATTGGCTTCAAGTGGATTCCCTTATGGCTAAGGGTTTGACTTAGGTCCGTGATAAACCTTGTTATAGTGGGAGATCTATGGTATCGATTATTTAGGTGAAAAGAAATGGTAATTCATTCGAAGATAGAGATCGAGAAATTTAATGGGAAAAGTTTTGAGCCGTGGAAGCTCAATATGGAAGATCGATTGGTGGACAAAGATTATTGGGTTTTTGTGGATCAAGGTTCTGCACCTACAAGAATGTCAAGGAAATACTGGGCAAAGTTGGATCGAAAGGCAAAGAGAACAATCCAGTTGTATCTCGCAAAATCAATACTACTGAATGTGTTAGGGGAAGCTACAACTAAGGATTTGTTGAATAAGTTATGGGATTTGTATTAGTCTAAATCCATGGTAAACAAACTGTTCCCGCGGAAGAAGTTGTACAACCTGAGGATGAAGGATGGAGACTCAGTGATAGTGCATCTTAATGCCTTCAATACAATGGTAAGTAAGCTATTATCTATTGATATTAATATTTCTAATGAAGTTAAGTGTAACAATTTATTGTGCTCTTTACCAGAATCATGGGATGGTCTAGTTGTGGCCATAGGTAGTAATACAACTACTTTAAATTTCAATGATGTGTTCTTATCCTTGTTGTTAGAGGAGATAAGATGGAAAAACATGGAAGGACAGAGCACAAATGCCTTATTGGAAAGAGGATTCTCCCATGAAAGAAATAGATCTAGGTCCTCAAGTGGGAGATCTAAATCTCCCAAAAAATTTGTAAAGGTATGTTGGAGATGTGGAAAAGAAGTGCACTACAAGAAACAATGTAGATCCAAAAGTGTTAAGAGAGGGAATGGATCCGATGATGCTCCTTCTACAAAAGAAAAAACCTCCATGGATGAAGGAGGGAATGTGTACTTAGCTTCTTCAAGCACAGATGCAGATCATGAGGCATGGTTGATTGAATCATGTGCATCCTTTCATATGACTCCTCACATGGAGTGGTTATGAAAATATGAAAGATATGATGGAGGTGATATTTTCCTAGGTGATGAATTGATAGCCAAAATCATAGGAAAATGATAATTCAAGTTGAATCTCATGGATGCAAGGATTAGAACACTCCTTGGTGTTCTGCACATCCTAGGATTGGCCATAAATTTGATTTTTGTAAGCAAAATAGATGATGCAGGGGTAAAAACAGTGTTTGAGAAAGAAACCTGCAGGATGGTTTAAGGGGCAATGGTGTTGCTGAAGGGAGTTTGGATTGGAACCTTGTATAAGCTGCAAGGAAGCACTATTATTGAAAGGTGCAACAATTCCATCATTCCTGAGATTAGAGATGAAGAAGAAAAAGCTCCTACAATCTCTGGAGAAAAGACTATGTTGTGGCATCAAAGAGTGGGAGATATTGGAGAGAAGGGACTTCAAGTACTACATGGTAAAGGTATGTATAACTACTCTCTGGATTTTGATTTATGTGAACATTGCGTATATGGGAAGCATAATCATGTAAGATTCCCCTCTAGTGCAACGAGGGTAGAGGGAATTTTACAGTTGGTACACAATGATGTGTTTGGACCTATGTCATTTTCATCACTGGGAAAATTTATGTACTATGTCTCATTTATAGATGGCTTCTTGAGAAATACATGGATTTATTTTCTCAGGAAGAAATCTAAAATCTTTGACTAGTTGAAAGAGTTTAAGACTCTTGTGGAGAATCAAACAGAGAAAAGTATTAAGGTGTTGAGGATGGATAATGGTGGAGAATTTTGGGAAAATGAATTCGAAGAACTATGTAAGAAGTGCGGTGTAACAAGGAAAGATAATACTCCATATACACCTCAACAAAATGAATTTGTAGAAAGGATCAACATGACGATGCTGGAAAAAGAAAGGTGCATGCTCAGTGGTGTCGAGTTAGGACAATAATTCTGCATAGAGGTAGTGAGTACTGCATGTTACTTGATCAATTAATCACCCTTATCAACTTTGGATGAAAAGACTCCACATGAGGTATGGACTGGTAAGAAACCCTCTCTGACACATCTCAGGGTATTTGGTTGTGATGTCTATGTTCACATTCTAAAGAAAAACATGAGTAAGCTAGATAAAAGGTTGAGAAGTGTATCTTTATTGGGCATAGAGATGGTATGAAAGTTTATAAGCTTTGGAACCCAAAAAACAAGAAGGTAGTTTATAGCCGATCTGTGGTATTTAGGGAAATCAAAGATATTGTCAAACATGAAGTCCTACCAAGGAAGGAAGATCCAGAGAAAACATAGTTTGAGTTGAAGAATAATGAATCAAACTCTACAGAAGAACATGAATAAGAAGAAGAAGATCCTCATACTCTAGTATCAAGGATATCAATCCGGGAAATAAAGCAACTGAAAAGGTATACTTCACCCGTTCAAATTTTGATTTTTTTATTACTGAAGATTATCCTAGAACTGTTAGTGAGGTAGTGGATTCATAGGATGGAAAACTCTGAAAAAAGGCCATGGTTGAAGAAATGGTAGCCTTAAACAAGAATGAGGTTTGGGACCTAGTGGAGTTTTCGTCTGGAAGAAATCCCATTGGCAACAAATGGGTGTTTAATAAGATTCTAAATGTAGAAGGAAAAGTGGAGAAATACAAAGCTCGCTTAGTAGCAAAAGCTTATTCCCAGGTAGAGGGAATTGACTTTGGTGAAATTTTTTCTCCTATTGCTAAGTTAACTTCTGTTAAATTTCTTTTATTTGTTGCTGTTGCGTTTGATTTTGAAGTAGAACAGATTGATGTGAAGACAACATTCCTACATGGGGATATGGAAGGATAAATCTACATGAAGTAGCCATAAGGTTTTGATGTGAAGAGAAAAGAAAGAGCTAGTATGCAAACTGAAAAATTCCCTATATGGTTTAAAGAAGTCACCGAGGATGTCGTATAAAAATTTGATACTTATATGTTGGGACTTGCCTTCCCAAGGATCAAAGTTGATCATTGTGTGTATTTCAAATTAATCAGTGATAATATCATTTATTTGGTCTTGTATGTCGATGATGTGTTGTTAATAGGAAACAACAAGGAGATTATCCAGGATGTGAAAACTCAGTTGTCCTCTAAATTTGACATGAAGGATCTTGGTGCTACAAATTTTATTTTGGGCATGGAAATTAAAAGAGATCAAGCAAACATGAAAGTTTGGTTAAATTAGAGAAAACACGTCGAGACAATATTGCAGAGGTTTAATATGTAGGAATGTAAAAAAGTCAGGGTTCCTATTCCTGTAGGTGTAAATTTATTTGTAGGTCAATGTCCCAAGACACATGAAGAAGAAGAGAACATGTCCCATGTTCCATATGCTAGTGTGGTTGGTAGTTTGATGTATGCAATGGTTTATAATAGACTAGACATTGCACATACAATTGGAGTTTTGAGTAGGTATACGTCAAAACCAGGGAAGGAGCATTGGATAACAGTAAAGAGGGTTTTTAGGTATTTGTGTGGCACTACTAGTTATGGATTGTCTACCAAGGAAGACCAGGATTGGACAAAGTGTTGTATATACATGACTTTGTTGATGCAAAATGGGTTGGAGATATGGATTGTAGAATATCTACAAGTGGGTAGGTGTTTAACTTGTTTGGAGGAGTAATCATTTGGATGAGAAAAAGACAATCTTTAGTGGCACTCTCAACTACATAAGTTGAATACATGGCAACCACTCATGCAATCAAGGAAGAAATATGGTTACAAAGATTGTGTTCAGGTATTGGGTTGGTACAACAAGTTGTAAGGATAGAATGTGACAGTTAGAGTGCAATCTTCCTAGCGAAGAAGCTGACTTATCATTCAAAGAAAAAACATATTGATGTTCAATATCACTTTGTGAGAGACATGGTTGAAGAAAAAAATGTGTTGTTGATGAAGGTGGACACTTTGAATAATGTTGCATATTCATTAACACAATCCATGAGCACTAAGAAGTTCTCTTGGTGTAGAGGATCTATGGGAATTGATGCTCTGGATTGTTGACTATGTAACCATGAAACCCCTTGTATGCAAAAAAAACAACAAGTGGGAGAATGTTGGGTGTGCGTTATATTCTTTGCATGACCAAACCTTTTGGCAATTTTTTTCCTCCTTTTTTAGTAGTTTTTTGACACATGGTTTTTGCCAATGGTTTTCTAATTATGGTTGAGGAATTAGGGTTGTTGACTAGTCGAGGTCAATGTATTAGGGGTTTTGGATGTCATAGAATCCTATTTATATTGTATTGTAAACAATGAAGATAGATGATGAATAAAATATTAGAGGTGCAACTCTAAACAAGTTGTCGATTTTCCTGGTTTGGGTTTCCAGGGTAAAATCTTTGTGTAATGTGTGTGTGAGCCATTGTATCTTTTATGTTTTTATTAAGAATCCATTTGCAGTAATTCATTGTACAAGGTTAAAACCTACACACACTACATCAACCTGATCACTAATAGTACAACCTGACTCAATATTTGACGACACTTCTAAAGGATAATTCCCCCCCTATAGTACAATGAGGCAAATAGTAAATTTTTTAATGTTATGAAGTGTTGTTAGATCACACTTTATTGTTTACCACATTCACAACCATATTAGAAGTTATATCACCATGTCTAAGTAGAAAACCCATACATGAGAGCATAACACAACAATAGAAGTGAACAAGCTAAACCAAAGTACCATGACCATGTGCAATAAAGCATAGTGTATCAACTACAAGTGCATGTGTCATCTGAGGTGTATGAGAGAAGAGTTGATATACCACGGCTGAATCATTTCATGAGGAGTGAGGCAAGACCATCATATGTATGGATGAGAAACTAAAAGAGTAAGTATGGGTTCAGAGAATATGAGCAAGAGAGCTCATGTAAGTTGCAACATCACACCCATTAAGAGGGTTCCTCTAGAAGTAGTTACCCTTGATGGGGTAACACTCCATTAGTATATCTTTCCACTTCATTAAATAATGTTTATACTTGTTTTGAAATATTTTTTTCTCCAACAACATTTATATTCCTCAATATTTGTATCATCTAGCGAATCTCTTTATTCTCTTCTTATTCTATCTTGGTTTCTCCTTCCTTGGACAAATACAGTGCTAGAAAAACATAGGTCTCCAACATCAAAGATAGGTGAAATGACAATCTCCTTTGGCAATTCAACTTCATAATTATTTTCATCAATTTTCCTTTGAATTGTTTGGCCCTATCTTACTGATATTTGACATATTGTAGGTGCCTCTAGGATAGCTCTCCTTCCCTAAGTGAATCATCACATGATATTTTACTTCAAATCTTTGCTATTGGTAATGTGCATTTGCACTCTACTTTTCACATGGTTTTAGATAAATTATTTTATACTCACACATAAGTTAGTTACACATCTACTCTACAAATGCCTATACATCATTAGTCCTTTTCCTTTCCTTAAGAAAATTAACCAATTTTGTCATGTCCTCGACGTCCATTTGATATAATATATTGAATGTGATACACCCTATTGATTTATTCCATGAATTATTATATAAAACATTTGCGTATGTTAACACTTGATCTTGCTACTTTAGTTTATTTCTATTGCAATATCTCAACAATTTCCTACACTTTGGGTTACCACCTTAGTTTGACCATATGTTTTAAGGTACCACATATATTATAATAAGAAAAAACATAAATATTGTAGCAAATACCAGCTGAACAATAAAATATAGAGAATCGCAACATAAAAAATGATACCTTTATTGATAGAAAGCCAAGTTCACTTGCCTCTTTGAGGGGGAAACCTCCAATAGAGCAAAGCTCTATTACAATGATTCTTAAGACAAGTCTTTGTCATACCTTCTACTCCTATTTATACTAATTCTATCTTCTAAACAACATTATAGAGGAAGATCTTTCTAGAAGCAAAAGCTTATATTAAGTCTCCTTACATTAGAATTGTTCACATTATTAAATAGGCCCTATTAACTGATGTCGGCCTTTATTACATGTAAAACATATTATTCTACCTACGTAGGGGTTAGGAAGGTTAGGTCCCTAACATGCCCCCTCCCTTGAAGAACAACCTTGTCCTTAAGGCTTGTGATGAGGAAATTGTTGCAGAATGGTATTCGACTCCTAGGTGGCATCTTCTGGAGTTGTATCCTTCCACCGAACTAACACTTCCTTCATGGTGCGCTGATAGAGATGATGCTCTTGTTGGTCCAAGACTACTTATGGATACAACCAAATGGAACCTTCTTCATCCACCTCAGGGAGACTAGTTTGAGTTTGGCACTTAGTTCCAATCACTTTCTTTAAGCATGAGACATGAAAAACATGATGCAACTTAGAATGACTCGGCATAGCTAAATGGTAAGACACAAACCCCACACACTAGAGAATGGTATAAGGACCATAAAATTTGGGTGCAAGTTTATGATAATGTTCTTCTTTGAGTGAATTCTGCTTATAAGGTTGTAGACAAAGAAACACTTGGTCCCCTTCAGCGAATTGACATTCAAAATGACCCTGATCTGCTTATTGCTTCATGTGATTCTGAGCCATGACAAAATTTTCTTTGAGGTTATGAAGAATGGCCACTCAGACTATAATATTGTTGTCAACCTCTTGAACCTTGGAGACACTTGGCATGTAGGAAAGAACCAATGTCGATTTTTTCCCATAGACTGCTTCAAAAAGAGTCATGCGAGTGGCAGTATGGTAAGATGTGTTGTACCACCCTTCAGCTAGGGGTAACCACTAAGCCCATTGATTTTGTATATCAGATGAAAAACACCACAAATATGATTCCAAACACTTGTTAACAACTTCAGTTTGTCCATCAGTTTTGGGGTGATAGGCGGTGCTGAGATGAATTGGGTCCCTGTTAACACATAAGATTGTATGGGTAAAAAAAATTCACCTTAGTTTTGTTCTTTGAGTCATAAGGTTTATAGGACATAGGTGTTGAGTCTTTATGTTGTAATCATAAGTTATATTTGGTTTCAGAATGAATAAGGCTATGTATAGCCTTGGTCTAAAATTTGAGCTATGAGATTGTTATCATGACAGTTAAAACGCCTCATGATTCATGCCTTTGGTTTTTTATATCATTTCCTTGACATGTCATACATATAGGTTGTACTCAAAGTCTCCCCTTTGTCACTATAAATCCATTCAAGTGTGCAAGTTATATTTGAGTTGGCGTTGCGAACTAGTTAAGGAAGAGGGTTGTGGGTTGGATAGGTTGCAAGCATCCTGGTGCAAATTCAAAATTACCAGCATCAAACTCAGGGTCATCAGGTACTCCATAAGCCTTTTTGTCTTGTTTGGAGGCCAGGAAAGGAGTGTGGCCACTTTATTTTAATTTGGTGCTATGAACTGGCACAAGCGCTGCGAATTTAGACAGGCGCTATGAAATGCGCTGCGGAAACTCTGTTCTAAGACTGCTGAACTGATATGTTTGACCAACTGACTTCTAGGAGGATTTTCGGGTGAACCATGATGAATTTTCAAAATACAAAGGAGGTTATTGTCAAGCACGGACCCATGAACATTAAACTCTTTCATTTTTCACACATGTGTCACAGATTAGGAGATTCGAAGGTATCTTTGAGCCTTGTTTTTTCAGTTTTCATGATTTCTTGTTTGAGACATGTTTTTGCGACACGTATCCTGACCAACTGGAGATGAATTTCAAGAAACTGAGAGATGTTTTTCTTTAGAACGGTCTTATCTACAAAACTGTTCTCATATTTTACAAAACTGTTATAGTTTGAGAATTACAAGTTGAACTTTGAAGCCTATTTTTCATAATTTTGCCTCGTGAAAAGCAGGAAATCAGTTAAAACGTGTCATTCTCTGTTTGTAACTATTTTTGTTTTGGGAAAGGGGTTGCAGTTCAAATTGGTGAGCTGGAAAGGACATATAGTGCTATATATTTCATGGTACAAGAGTAGAGTGGGGTTAGAAAGAGATAATGGAGGGGGCAGAGTAATAGAAAATGAATTGTTTTGTTTTTGCAGCTCTGTATACCTCACTGAAGAGCATGTGTTTCAATTGATGTTGCTAATACTAATCTGGAACATATTTATTTTCTTTTTCTTCTAGTTTTTGTTTATGTGTGAAGGATTCATGCTATTGTTTTTATGCAACAAAGGATTTGACTGTGTGAAGGCATCACCATAAACTTCTTTTAATTCCTAAAGTAGGAGGATCTTTATTTCTTGAATTTTCTTTAGGGATTAGTCAGTTGAACCAGATGTATACCTGCACTATTCTCTTTATGTTTCTTCCTCATTCTTCTTTGTGAATTTTATCTTGTCGCTGTTCAGATTTGGATTAGAATTTCTCTATGGGAACATGGTTTGATGTAGGCATCATTGTTCATTGATGAACAATTGTTATTAGCTCCCTCTCACCTTTCAAAAACACACTTGTTGTTACAACCACCATTACAAACCTATTTGATGGGTACTGGGCTTATCCTCTAGCAGTTTGAGGGTGACTCTCAGTGCTAACATTTTTGGCGTCATTTCCATGGATGAAGTTGAAGATCTTCCTTGGGTTGTATGACACAGATTACCACCAATTCTTGATGGTGAGGAAGGATTGGTGTCAGAAAAGACTACATTTTTTCACCATGGCAACTCCACACATTTGAAGAACTTGTTGGTGATTCAAATCAGTTACAGAACTCCACTGAGGAACGAGCTCAAACAAAAAATGGGAGGAAGACACATGAAGTCCAGGTATCAAGATGTTAGTTTCCTTCAAGAGATCATATTCTTTTTAATCAGTTCTTTCTTTTCCTTTCCTTCATATGTCAGGAGAATCATACTTTGCTTCGTTTATTTCGATGACCATAAAACCACTACTGTATATCCCTATTTAAAAGAAGAAGATATGCATGCTTCTTACATAGTTGATGTTAAACCTAGCCCTTCATCTGAAACATATGAGAATTTTTTTTATATTCAAGTCCTTCCTAAACATGATCAGCCTTGTAACCATGTGAATGATAAAACCGATTCACCACCTTCTATGATCATAGTACCATATTCTACCACCACTGCTAGAATTTGCAATCAGTCCACTGAACCTCACTTTCATCCCACTACTGTCCAAACTAGAATCAAAGTTAAGATGTTTAAACCCTTAATGCTACCATATCATCTTCATCCTTATCCTCTTGAATTCTTCAAGTATCTTCCTTGGTTTTCTGGAGAGGATCATGTTACAACTGAGAGGCATTTGGGAGCCTTTGAGAACTTTGTTGATCAGGTTGAGATAGTACATGAAGATGTTACCATGAGATTGTTCTCCAAATCCTTATTTGGAGATGCTGCTGTGTGGTTTAAAGGTTTGGTAGCTGATTCTATTGGTTCTTGGACCGAGCTATGCAACATATTTTTAAAGTATTGGGGTGAGAACAAGTCCCTGGATCAGTACCTCACTGATTTTAATGCTTTTAGGAGAGGGGAAGAAGAAGCTATGGATTTCTTCAACAAAATGTTTTACAGAGTTTATCATGGCATGCCATTGGAGATCTGGCTTTCCGAGGCTGCTGCCATGGTGTACTATTTAATGGCTCAACATTCAGAGCTTTTCCTTCTCCCGAGAGAAATAAAATCTTCATCTTTAAGAAGGTTGTTTGAAGATGCAGAGGAATTCGAGGAGAATATCCGGGCTTGCAAGCGGATTCAATATCAAACATACTTTGAAAATTTGCATGCACATGAACAAAAAGACTGTGAGTATATTTCAGATTTGGAGCAGCAAGAATGTAAGTATGAATCAGATTTGGAACAACATTTGACATATTTTTCTTCAAAGTTTTCATATTTTTCTACGGATTGTGATGTACATCATGCTTATGTTTGTTTTCAAAATCAGTTTGAGCATGCAGTGGTGGATGATTGCATAGATAACTATATGTTTTTAGTTGATCATAGTCAGAATGCTTTAAGTCCTTCTATGCAATTATCATATAATCGTGTTTATGAAGAGGAAACTGCCATTCTTGATGATCAAGAGCTGCTCGTGAAAGCACAGGGAGGTCATCTCTTTCTCAGCAAAGGGGAATTTATGCAATTGAAATCATCTTTTCTCAATCAATAGTTTTGTGACTGTGGTTTTGAGGATTCAATAGCAATCTTGTTGGAGTCATACTTTTCAGATTCTTTGAAAATTCCAGATTTAGCATTTCACCTACATTTGTGGGTGAGTATGGATTTATGAAAGAGTCTATATCGATGCTATTATGTTCTTGTTATTATTCACTAATCAATAGCAAAGACAATATCATTTCAATCTTAAAATTACTTGAATGGTTGTTGTGGAAGTCTGTCTTTACTTGATCAAATTAGAGATCTGGTTAGAGGTAGGGTAGTGTAGGAAATAAGCTCACTTCTTGAGCATTTGATTTCCTTCAGTTTGCAACAGGTTTATCAGTCAGTTTGCTTAAATAAGTGGCAGATTTTGGCAGTGTTTCAGAGGTTAGTTGCACAGATGATTCCATCCCAATGGATAAGGCAACTGGAACTGCATGTTCTTGGCAGCTCACAGGGAGCATGCCATCCCCTATGGAGCCAGATGTTAACACATAAGATTGTATGGGTAACAAAAATTCACCTTAGTTTCGTTCTTTGAGTCATAAGGTTTATAGGACATAGGTCTTGAGTCTTTAGGTTGTAATCATAAGTTAGATTTGGTTTTAGAATGAATAAGGCTATATATAGCCTTGGTCTAAAATTTGAGCTATGAGATTGTTATCATGATAGGTAAAAAGCCTTATGAGTCATACCTTTGGTTTTTTATATCATTTCCTTGACATGTCATACATCTAGGTTATACTCAAAGTCTCCCCTTTGTCACTATAAATCCATTCAAGTGTGCAAGCTACATTTGAGTTGGCACTGCGAACTAGTTAAGGAAGAGGGTTGTGGGTTGGATAGGTTGCAGGCATCTTGGTGCAAATTCAAAATTACCAGCATCAAACTCAGGGTCATCAGGTACTCCATGAGTCTTTTTGTCTTGTTTGGAGGTCAGGAAAGGAGTGTGGCCACTTCATTTTCCTTTAGCATTGCGAACTGACACAAGCTCTACGAATTTAGACAGGTGTTACGAAATGCGCTACAAAATGTGTTGCAGAAACTCTGTTCTAAGACTGCTGAACTAGAATTTTTGACCAGCTGACTTCCAGGAGGATTTTCGGGTGAGCCATGATGAATTTTCAAAATACAAAGGAGTTTATTGTCAAGCACGAACCCATGAACATTAAACTATTTCATTTTTCACACAGGTGTCAAGGATTGGGATATTCGAAGGAATCTTCGAGCCCTATTTTTTTAGTTTTCATGATTTCCTGTTTGAGACATGTTTTTGCGACACGTATCCCGACCATATGGAGATGAATTTAAAGAAAATGAGAGAGGTTTTTCTTTATAAAAATCTTATCTACAAAAACCATTCTCATATTTTACACAAATATTATAGTTTAAGAATTACAAGTGGCATTTTGAAGCCTATTTTTCAGAATTTCGCTTCCTAAAAAGAAGGAAATCAGTTAAAACTTGTCATTCTTTGTTTGTAACTGTTTCTATTTTGGGAAAGGGTTTGGATTTCGAATTGGTGAGATGGAAAGGATCTATAGTGCTATATATTTCATGGTACAAGAGTAGAGTGGGGTTAGAAAGAGGTAAGGGAGGGGGCAGAGTAATAGAAAAGGAACTGTTTTATTTTTGCAGCTGTGTATACCTCACTGAAGAGCATGCATTTCAATTGATGTTGCTAGTACTAATATGAAACATATTTATTTCCTTTTTCTTCTAGTTTTTGGTTATGTGTGAAGGATTCATGCTATTTTTTTTATGCAACAAAGGATTTGACTGTGTGAAGGCATCACCATAAACTTCTTTTAATTCCTGAAGTAGGAGGATCTTTATTTCTTGAATTTTCTTCAAGGATTAGTTAATTGGACTAGATGTATACCTGCACTATTCTCTTTATGTTTCTTCCTCATTCTTGTTTGCAAATTTTATCTTTTTGCTGTTCATATTTGGATTAGAATTTCTCTATGGGAACATGGTCTGATGTAGGCATCATTGTTCATTGATGAACAATTGTTATTAGATCCCTCTCACCTTTCAAAAACACACTTGCTGTTACAACCAACATTACAAAACTATTTTATGGGTACTGGGCTTATCCTCTAGCAGTCTAAGGGTCACTCTTAGTGCTAACAGTTCCTTGGAGCCTGAACAATTCTTTCCAAAAATTGCCAATGAAAGTGGGATCTCGATCAAAGACAATAGAATGAGGCATGCCATGGAGTTTGAATATACAATCCATAAATATTTGAGCCACTGTGAATGCGGTGAACGGGTGTTGAAGAGAACATAAATGAGCATATTTGGAAAGACGATCTACTACCACCATGATGACTGATTTATTGCATGATTTAGGTAAACCAATAATGAAATCCGTAGAAATATCCCTTCAAATACCAGGTGGAATCAGGAGCGATTGAAGTGTGCCTGGAGATTTGACTGTTTCACCCTTATTGCATTGAAAAGTATCACATTCAACCATAAATGTGCAGATGTCTTGTTTCATACCATCCCAATAAAAAGAAAGTTTGACCCATTCATAGGTTTTGGTAAACCTTGAATGCCTAACTGCAGGTGAAGCATGAAACTCAAAGACCACCATGGACTTAAGATTCAACTGTTTTCTTAAGTATTTGAAACCTTTATAGCGAAGCTCTTCATTGTGCCAAGAGTACCCTGGAGAAGCTTCAGGACCCTAATGCAATTTTTGGATCAGGATAGAAAGTTTGGGGTCTTGCATCCATTCCTGGAAAACAACCCGAAGCCAACCTTCTACAATGAATAAGAGGGAAAAAGAGGGACCTTTTTTCTTCATATTTCCTTGAAAGAGCATTAGCAACCACATTTTATTTTCCCTTCTTGTAGATGATCTCATAATCATATCCAAATATCTTGGTCACCCATTTTTGTTGCTCCGGGGAGGAATTTCTTTGCTCCAAAAAATAATTGAGGCTTTGATGATCAATTTTAATTTGGAAGCATTTCCAAAATAGATACAGACTCCAAAGATCCACTGCATACATAATAGCCAACATTTCCTTTTCATAGGTGGATTGGCCCAAATGTCTTTCTGATAGTTGTTTTCTAGTGAAAGCAAAAGGGCGACCATTTTGCACGAGGACTACCCTAATTCCTTTCCTTGACATATCACATTCCAAGACAAAAGTCTTGGTGAAGTCTCTAGTGCCATGATATGAGTTTTGTACATAACATCTTTCAAGGATTGGAAGGATTGATAAACTTCTAGAGTCCAACTGAAAGCATTCTTTTTAAGGAGAGCAGTGATAGGAGCTACAATTTTTCCATAATTCTAAACAACCTTGTGATAATATCATGGTAAAATCAATAAACCACGCAAGATTTTAAGAGTTTTAGGGAGAGGCTAATCCTTCATAGCTTCAGTTTTCTTAGGATCCACCCATACACCTTCCTTGCCAACAATATGACCCATGTATTCCACTTCAGAGGCACCAACAACAAATTTATAGTGTTTGAGAAAAAAGTTTGTGCTTAGATAGGAGATGGAGAACTTGATTCACATGTATGAGATGGGATTTCTAAGTTTTAATATAGATGAGAATATAGGAAAAGATGAAAGACAAGATTCATGAGACTTTGAAAAGTTGAGGGGGCATTACATAGGCCAAAGGGCATGACCAAGAACTCATAGTGACCCTCATGAGTTCTAAAGGCAATATTGGGGATGTCTTCCTCTTTCATATGTATTTGGTGGTATCACTGTAAGGAGAACACCTTATTGCAGAGTTTTTTATGGAACCTCCCCAAAAAATTCTTCCCTTAGCTGTTTATAGTAGAGGTTGTTAGTGGAGGCGGGAGGTTGGAGGTTTTTGTGGAGTTTTTTTTTTCAGTGTACCTTTATGGTACATACACACCAATGCACACCTAAAACATACCACACCAGGGCTTAAACATTCAAACGCACCGTCATTTTTCATAGCGTAGGTGGGTGACCATAGGTTTTTGCGAAGGTTTTTTTCTCGGTGTGCCTTTAAGGTATATATTCACTGATCATTTCATGAGCAATATAACACTGGTGCATCCATATTATAGTAGCATTGCCATACTTTATAATTAAATTACATGAAACGACTAAATCACACTGTTTCTATTGAACAATACACACCGACACCTTCATGAACCTTACAACACCGATGCCTCCATGTTTCAGTAGC
Source organism: Picea glauca (assembly GCA_000966675.3). Lineage (NCBI taxonomy): Eukaryota > Viridiplantae > Streptophyta > Pinopsida > Pinales > Pinaceae > Picea > Picea glauca. The sequence continues at coordinate 17,924 of JZKD02S0288628.1, forward strand.
ACTGCCATACTTTATAATAAAATTTCATGCATTGAATAAATTGCACTAGTGTAGTTGAACGATACACCCTAGTGCACCTGGCTGTCGAAAGGTGCACCACGGTAGGGAATTTTTTTTTTACCATACCGATTTTCATTGTTACAATGCATCTCGTGCTTCCAAAATCTCAAGAAAGCACTAGTGCTCACCTTTCTTCCTAAGACACCTCATTTCTGGTTCTATACACCAACTAGGATAGCTCCATTAGTGGATTCCACACATTTCCAAATTTTGGAAATTACCACGAATTTTCATTTCTTGTCAACGATGCAGCCATGCCTCCTTGAGACATAAGAGAGAAGGTAAATTATTTATTACCTTCCCATTTGCATTTTCATCAAATCAAAATTACAATTTCTTGAAATTTCACATTTTTTTCAATTTTTTCATTTCTTTTTCACGCGGTGCGCCTGAACGGTTCAGCTTGCCCCGAAGCAATGCATATTGTGCTAAATACATAGTGAGCACTGCCACATGTGCATACTATGTTAAATACACAATGAGAACCATTGTCAACACGTCCATATCTGTCTGCACTAGTGCTGTTCAATCTAACGCACCACAATAAATTACTAAAAAACAAAGTGGTGCATCCTTTGGAACTCCTCGACATTGGCGCAAAATGGATTATACCCGCACTGGCCAATTACACTTCATTAACCACACCGCTAGCTCAACGATATATAAAACTTAATCTAGTGGTGCACCAATTTTAACTAATTGCATCGTGGCGTACCATCAAAATAACACACATCGAATAAATCACACCGGTGTAGTTTAACATTACACACTGGTACACTTCACTTAACTAATGGCACCGCTAACATAACAATTTATAAAATTTAATGTAGTGGTGCAACCATTGTATCCAACACACTGACACTGTATACAAAGATGCACTGGGACATATATTTCCCAAATTTCCATAGCGAGGTGTCTCATTGGACGCCTCATTCCTGGTGCTCTCTCATTTACAACACACCGATGAAAAAAATAATGATGCTCCATTATGATTGTGGTATCGATACATTAATAGTAACACCTCACACTGGTTCACTGTGTCATTTGGTGGATGCCATGTAACCAGTGCTATCGACAACATAACACACCGTTAAACAATATGTCGATGCTCCAATAGCATGGTAGCACCAATGCGTTTATATTAACACATCACGCAACATAAGTTCATATACAAAAATTTCATGGGTTGGTGCAGATGGATAAAAAAAATGCATCAGTCGTGTAAAGTGCACAACACCGGACCAAATTTTCACAAATTTGCAGTGCAATGCATCTTATGGTAAGCACTGATGTGTTCTATTAATCGAACACACCACCAAGTTTTTGAAACACAAATTTCCTCCATGGTGTGTCAAATAAATAAAACACACCGGTGATGTGTACTACAACACAATGAGCACGATATATAACAATTTACCATCTCAGTTTATTTTATGGGATGCCCCATCACCGATGCATTATAATAAAAATACACCAGTATCAACACATGCAAATCTCAAATGGAGCGTCGGTGAGTTACTTTAAATGAAACACATCGGGGTGGTTAAGTAAGTTGTACCAGGCAAAATAACTTAAAAATTATCATTCTGGTGCACATTTTAGAACATGCCCGTTAACAGTGTGTCATGAAAAGACAATGCACCAGTTAAAAGTTTATGGTGCACAAACTAACATAGAGAGTCAGTGCTTTTAAGATAACCCAACACACTACATGGTTTAACACCAACCCTTAACTGGTGTGCTATATATCACAACGCATCACTACAAAAATTGGTGCTCGACTAACAATGATGCAATGCTGCCTTATATTTAAAAAATGTCTATTGGGTGCCTTATGTATGATAAGGAGAACTAGACATGGTGCATATGTATTTTTTAATAACATCGCTTACTTTTTCAATTTTTGTTTTTGCAAACATAAACTATTTTCAATTTTTTGATAAGTACAAATTAGTTATATATGTTTCTGTTTTATATTTTAAATTCATTTTATATGTATATATGTTCCTAAAAAGGATTTTATGTGAATCATATATGTCGATGATGCCAAGCATAGTAGCAACAACAACAATAGTAGTAACTGGAAGAAAAAAAAACTCAATTAACAATCTACATATGAAAACCTCCACAATTAAATTTTTTGGAGGTTTTACTTTGCGGAGGAAAAAACATAGATAACTCTTCGGTGCTTCTCATAATTTAG
>JZKD02S0288661.1:4074-16955 GCA_000966675.3 Picea glauca
GTGAAATTAGAATCATAAAGTAAAGTACAAGGGTAATAGTCTTCCCCCTTTGTGCTTAGAGACTCATAAGCACATGGGGACCACTTTCCAAGGTACCCAAATCTCAACAGAGATGGGGTGATCAGAAGCAACATAGATTTCGGTTAGTTTCCCTCACTTATAGCCATAAGAAAGAGAATGAAATTGTCGAAGACTTCAACACTAAGTTTAACAATTTGGTGAAGAGTCTTCATGATGACATAAAACCCTCAGATGTTGCAGTCTTGATATATTATATGAAGGCTTTTGAGGGTGAAATGAGGTATGCCTTAAGGGATAAGGATCCTCATAATTTAAAGGCAGCACAAGCCACAGCTATCAAAATTGATAAGAACATGCAGGATGCTAGGAAGTCTAACATCCCTGGTTTTACTAGAGGATCTTCTTCCCAACTTTATGATGAGAAGAAGAAGAATGTTGAAACTCAGAAACCCTCTAGTGATGGCATTAAGTAACTCACTCAATTGATTAAACAAATGGAGATTAATCATGCTAATCAATTGAAGGAACATGTTAGTCAAATGAATGCCATGCAGAATAGGTTGATAGCCATGGAAAGGGGCCAATCTAGTAGAACCCAACATAGGCCAAATGACAAATGGCCTAAGAAACACCCCCCCCCCCAAGACCAAAGACCACCAAATCCATTTGAATCCACTAATTGGGTTGACCACCAGGCTATTCATTATTGTAGACCTTGTGAACAATTTCATGATGAGTCAACTTGCCAAGTCTTCATCCATCTAAGTAGTGAGATGGGACCTTATGGATCTGAGAATGAACAAGTTAATATGTTTGGTCATGAGTATAATGTTGGCATGTATGATTGGATGGGTTTGGATGAACATAATGAGGGGGCAAACAACATGAATTGCGTGAGTGATGTTGTGGTGGATAAGGCAACAGAAAAGTTTGGTCTTGTTGCCGTCCTTATACATACTTGCAAACATGAGCTAAGTCCTGCTCACTTAGTGTGTCCTCGGAGGCACAATGCCTATGTTCAAAGTCCACGCTATCACTTTGACTTGAACCTCTTCCGTCTAGGCTAACTCCTAGGGAAGCCAAGGGGGGTAGACCCTAGTTACTAGATGAGATTAAGAGTTTAATACTCTAGGAGTTGGTTTTAATTAGTTAGGTGGTCAGGGGGAAACTAGCCTATGATGTCAAACAGCAAGTGCAAGATGCAATTATCTAAGTATGAAAGTCAGACCTTTTCCTAGGGCAACTAAGACTAGTGCCTAAGATTGGGCAAGGGGTCAACTAAGTTAAGGGGATGTTCATTACAAGATAATTACAAGTTACAAAGATTACAAAATTATAACAAGTCAGGTACAAACTAGATACAAAAGAATATCTAAGATATACACAGCTAAACTAGATACAAGATATACAAATACTAACGTGTGCTTGAATGTGCAGGGAAACAAGATGTTCAAAGACGAGAGATAATCAACACATCAAGCCAAGCATGCTCACAACAGATAGAATTATGTTGGACTGCTTATCAATAGCAAAAGACGCAAAGCACTCAAGACCCAGTCAAGAGAATGCCTCCAGGTGGATGCGCACTTCTTGAAGGATCACACCATAAATACAGAAACAAAATATAAATGAAATCCTTGAAAGTAAAGTTCCCCAAATGAAGAGATGTAACCACTTGAGCAATTATTCTACAGCATATAAAAGATAACTTGCATGATATAAAAAGATAATGAGATCAGTGCTTGCAAGTGTAAAATTTAAATTGTAGGTGTTGTAGACCTAGGATTGAGCTAAGTGATTAAGTGTGCTTAATTTTAGCCCTATCTAGGTGTCAACCCAAAAACTCTCCTCCCTCAGTTACCAAGTGAATGCTGGATGCTCAAGAAGTGAGGCAACGAAGCCTACCCTAGCTTCACAGGTTAGTCCTAAGGTCAAAGTACTCCCGGAAAGGACGTCGCGCATAATGAGACCATCCCCGACCTAGCACCTTTCGTTGCCTTCCTCCGACCCCATTTTAAATGGCGAAATGGTGAGTTATGGTGTCCTATTAAGTCTAATTAATTTATTTTAGACCTATGAGCTAAGTATTGCAATGTGTGTTTGATTGCTTATAGCTTGCTCAAATGAAGTTGCCAAAGTACTGAAAACCTAAAGATATGAAGGTTGAAGTCCTTAAACAATGAAGTTGCAAAATGAGTTCTTAAGTGTTGAGTTATTGCATGTGAGTATTAAGAACTGAAACTGTTGATTGTGAAGGCTGAAGCCTTTAAAGACAAGATTGCAAGTTAAAAACTTTAAGTGAAATTACTGCATTGTGAAACATAAAGTAATGGACATAACTTGCATAAGGTAAGAGACGATTACTTAAAAGATTATGTAACCAGTAAGTGCATGCATGTGTAAGATAGAGATTAAAGAAACAGAAACTTGCATGCAACAGAAAATGAAGATCCAATCTAAGCCACCACAGGCTCTAAGCTAGCATATGTTATGAGATCTACTCTAGATTATTTTAAGTTAAGCATGCATGTAGAAATCACAACTAATCTAGCTAAACTAAGAAAGAAAAAAGAACGAAAAGAAATCTAATCTAAAACTTGCAAAAATAAGATGGAAAGGAAAAGAATGCAAGCCACTTGGGTACAACTCCTTTGGGCTTGCTTTACAGTGATTTAGAATAGAGAAGAACAAGAGAAATTGTTACCACTATGAGAGGAGTTGTTTGAGGGTGTATTGTGCTGAAAATTGGGCAGCATGCCCTCTTGTCCTGGCGAGAATCTGCAAAAATCAGCAAGCTATTGCTTGTTGATTTATGCTGCAATACACTCAAAAATGTTATGAAATTTATGTTTTTAGGCAGAAATTTACAAAACTAGAAAATTGCAATGATTTAATTGACTGCAAGTTAGCTACTAAAATATGAAATGAGAGAATGAGGAAGAAGGACAGGAAATGCTTGTGAAGTTTAGGTGAAGATGACGGTAGATTCGTCCTTGAACCTATCCCAACAACTCCATAGAGATGATCTGCAAAACTTAAACCAAAAGTGAGATGGAACAAAAGATAATACCCTACATGCATAGATCTAACATAATACAACATAGTTTCTATTATACGCATGCACAAAATATATAGATGGGCAACTACACTATTGCCTCACCTAGCCTAGTAAACTAATTTACTTAAGCAACTATTGATCAAAACACATAAGATTCAGAATGATATCACCTCACAATAAGTGGCAAATCCAGACTAATCTTGAACACCACAGTTTCCTCCAAAGTTGTTTCTTGTATTATCAAATGGGAAGAGGTTGTAGCAACAATGCTGCTACAAGCTCTTCAAGAGCAAAACCAATGAAAAAATGTGAAAGTAACGAGAGAGAGAGAGTAGGATGGAGAGAATTTGGTAGCATAACATTACTGTGAAGAATCGTCGTGAATGAAGGAGTGAGAGGTTTTTTTTATAGCCTTGGGAGACCAAGAGACCCCTCTTGGATCTTCAACACTTGTCAAAGATCTAAGGGAAGAGACAACTCAAAGAGGAAAGCAACCAATGAGATGAAGAGCTTTTAGGGTGAGGGGAAATGGAATGTAAGATGAGAAGATGAGGAGAAAGCAAGGAGGGAGGGACGAATTTGGCAAGAGGAGGTCCACGCATGGGTTGAAGGAGGAGTTACTTGCTTTGAAAGGAGATGTTTCCATCTCGACGTGAGACATTTCCAAAAAACCCAAGGATAAAGCGTGAGTTAAGAAGGGAATGACGTGAGGTATAGGATGGCATGAGTTGGAGTGTGGAAAGGGTGTGTGAGACACATTCCCAAAAGTTACGTGAGAGGTGGAAGGGATGGCGCACGAGGGGAGAAAGGGACCCATGCTTTAAGATAAGAGAGTTTCCAAAACTAGCGTGGGAAGGGGGACGTAAGTTCCTAAAGGGAAAGCGTGAGGTGAGGAAAGAGTGTGGAGGAGTGTGATGGACAACTCTCCAAGGTAAGGTGAAAGGAGGAGAGGCATGAGGTAAGGAAAGAGGGACCCACACTTATTATTAAGGAGAGTTTCCATACTTCACGTGGGAAAGGGGGATGTAAGCTTCAAAGGGGACGTATTCCAATAAGTGATTTAATTAAAATGAAGTGGGTAAAGGGTAAGTAAGGGTTAGGAAAGGGTTAGGTGGGCTCCATCTCAATTATTGCCACTTACTTCACCTAATTTGACTAACTATTACAAAATTGACATTTGAACATGTCTTGGGTTAGTAATTAAAATCGTCATTTTTCGAAAAAACTCCTAAGTGGAAAAAAAAACCCTAACAAAACTTGTCCGACTGAGTTGAAACTTGGTCCATGGGTGTAGGGGGTTTCATTATCTTTCTTTTGAGTACAAATACCCCTATCAAAAATTCTGGGACCTAGCTTTTACATTAATTACCCAGAATTAATTAATTAATTCCCAACTTTAAAAAAAAACTAGCTAGACTTGACGGAATCCCGCAAAATTTTGTGTGTTGTCTTACATGGTCATTTACAACATTCCTAAACACTAGATACCTAGGAATGACTTCATTAGAACGCCTTTCACCACTTTGGAGGATTTATTGCTAGTGGGAGTGAAAAACTCAAGGCAGATTAACCCGGCTGGTTAGGCCACATTAACCTCCTGAGGATAAAAAACACTCAGTGAAAGGAACTCTCCTAATAAAGAAACCCTACGGCAACTGACCTAACATGATCCATGTAGACCTATTACATTATAAACCCACGCAGGGGAGCAAAAAATGCCCTGTAGAACCAAAAAGTCTTCGACATGTTTGCATCTGTTGATGCATATCTTCATGGTACATGGAGTTGACCCCCTAGTTGAAGAGGCGGTCAACAGGTCCTAAGCCTAGTAGGGGGAATGAAAAGAATAGACCCTTTTTCTTATCTTTGCTCGTGAATGATTATATTCTTCATAATTGTATGTTAGATTCAGGAGCTACCTCAAATGTTATGACTAAGAGAGTAATGGAACAGTTGAACTTAAGGATATCTAGGCCTTATCATAACATTTGTGCTATGGATAGAAGAACCATAGAGGTGCATGGTTTGATTAAGGGATTACAAGTACACTTAGTTGCATTCCCAGATATCATGATCGAGATGGACATTGTTGTAATTGATGTGTCGGATACTTGGGGTATGTTGCTAAACAGAAAGACAGCGGCAGATTTAGGTGGAAATTTACAGATGGACTTAACTTATGCCACCATTCCAACTCCAAATGGTTTAACGTTTAGATTGAATAGGGAGTTGGAAAGAAAGTATGATGTGGAAGATCCCAGGAGAAAAGATAATGAGACTGTGTATCGAGAAGTAGAAATGGGATGTTATGAGATTGAATCTATTCCCATGACATCTACTAAGATGGAACCGAATAGCATACCCCCAAGCATTTGTAATGTCTGGGACCCCATGGATTCTTTTGATGGGCTTTTTCTGAAGGAAAATTTGGATAAAACAGATAATGATTTGCCTCCTTCAGAATTAAAGTCAAAGTTGGATTTGTCAGTTGAGAACATGTTATCAACTCAGCCTTCGTCAAAGGAATCAGTTATATGTCAAAATAAGTCAGACAGAATTTTTGGGCCACACCCTCCTTATTTTTTAGAAATTGGGAAAGTAAAAGATAGATTATGTGATGAAAATCTGATGGAAAGTATTAAGCATGATAAAGTTAATAGTGTAAAAGTAAAGTATATCATCCCTAAGAAAAGATATGCCAAGCCTTTTAAAGAAAATTTGAGTTCGCAGACTTCGCACTTGGCACCTATGGAAAACCATCAGAATTTTTTTAAGGGGAACTGCCCCAAATGGCCTAAGGATAGAAACTGGGATTCACATGGAATGATCAGAAGTCAGCATAAAGTGTATCAGTCTTCTAGCAGCTTTTCTCAGCTAGCAAGAAAACATAAAGTCAGACATGCCAGTGAGAGGACCCCTCCTTGAAGTGTTATTCATATGGCAACTTGGTGTCCAAAGGGACACCCTCTGTAACGTATCTCTAACCCTTCTCCTTCTATTTCAATTTTGTATTATTTCATTTATTATGTTGATATGTACTCAGAATTATTTTTGTATCATAAATTCATTTGTAATTCTAGATGTTGTACAATAATTATTTCATTTTGTAAATGTTGTTTATAGCATTTTATTTATTCATTTGATATATATGTATGCTTATGTTGGATATTGGTGAGCACCTTTTGTAGATGCTGGATTCTCGTATGCTCTCCGTCCCATATGAGAAGATCGAACACACGTGCCCATGTGGAGCCAGATGTTGACTGCCTATTCAACTAGGTGGTCAACTCCATGTACAATGAAGATATGCATCATTAGATGCAAATAAGTAGAAGACTTTTTGGTTCTACAGGGCAGTTTTTTGCTCCAGCACATAGTTTTGTAAGCGGGATTCCCGCACCCCTGCGTGGGTTTATAATGTAATAGGTCTACATGGATCATGCTTAGGTCAGTTGCCTTAGGATTTCTTCATTAGGAGAGTTCCTTTCATTAGGTGTTTTTTATCCTCAGGAGGTTAATTTGGCCTAACCAACCTTATTAATTTCCCTTGAGTTTTTCACTCCCACTAGCAATAAATCCTCCAAAGTGGTGAAAGGCGTTCTAATGAAGTCACTCTCTGCTAGCTAGTGTTTAGGAACGATGTAAATGACCATGTAAGACAACACAAAAAATTTCTAGTCGAGTCTAGATAGGTTTTTTTAAATTAATTAAAATTTCCTAAGGTTGGAATTTTAATTAATTAATTCTGATGAAATAATGCAAAAGCTAGGTCCCTGGGCTTTTGATAGCGGTATTTGTACTCAAAAGAAATGGAATGAGACCCCCTACACCCTTGGACAAAGTTTCGGCTCAGTCGGACAAATTTTGTTAGGGTCTTGTCCACTTAGGAGTCTTAGTCAGTTAACAGCAATTTTAATTGCTAAACCCAAGAGATGTGAAAATGTCAATTTTGTAATAAATGATCAAACAAGGTAAAGTAATGATGAATAATGTTGAGAGAGACCCCACCTAACCTATCCCAACCTTTCCTAGCCTTTACCCACCTCATAACCCACTCATTTAATTTAAATCTACCTTGGGATTTGTGCCCCTCTTGGGGAATGAGTCCCCACTCCTTGGATTTATTTGGAAACTCTTTTGAGAGTGGTTTATGGGCCCCTCCTCATGAGGTGCACCCTCTCTCTACCTTCCACGTCGCTTGTAGGAGTGTGTCACACACACTCCACCCACACTCCCTCACATCCCCACGCCTTTCCCTTGAAACTCACGCTTTCCTCTTTAGAACTTGTGCTTTTCCTCTTGAAGGAAGATGGAAACACTCATTGGGAAGTGGAAACATCTCAATTAAAGATGGAAGGAAAGCGTGGGCCTCTCCTTTAGCCAATGCACATCTCTTGCCTTGCTTTCTCACCCTCCATCTCATCCACTTACCATTTCCCTTCAACCTAAAAGCTCACGCCCTCATTGGTTGGATTTCTCCATGAGTTGTCTCTTCCCTTGGATGTTTGACATTTGTTGAAGATCCAAGAGGGGTCTCGTTAGCCTCTTATGCTATTTAAGAGACCTCTCACTCCCTCATTATTCACCATTCTTCACAGTATTGTTATGCTACCAAATTCTCTTCTCTATCTCTGTCTCTATCATTTCCATCTTGCTTCTTTGGTTTTGTTCTTGAAGAGCTTGGAGCCACTTTGTTGCTACAACCTCTTCCCAATGGACAATAAATAAAGAATTGCTTTGGAGGAATCATGGAATGCGGAACTTGTTCTTGGTGTTCTTATCTATTGTGAGGTGATATCATTTTTTGAATCTTTTGTGTATTGATCAATAGTTGCTTAAGTAAATTAGTTTACTAGTCTAGGTGAGGCAATAGTGTAGGTGCCCATCTATATGTTTTGTATATGATAATAATATAAATTGTGTTGTATTATTTGTGCATGCAAGATATCATCTGTTATTTCATCTCACATTTGGTTTAAGTTTTGCAGATCATCTCTAAGGAGTTGTTGGGATAGGTTTAAGGACGAATCTACCCTCATCTTTACTAAAACTTCACAAGCATTTTCCATCATTTTTCCTCCTATCGTATTCTGATTTTGGTATCTAACTTTCTTAGATAGGTCAATAATTCAATATAAAATTCTGGTTTTTACATGTGGGAAGTTTCTGTTGAAAAACAGAAATTTCATAACTTTGTTGTGTGTGTTGCAACACAAATCAGCAAGCAATAGCTTGCTTATTTTTGCAGGTTCTCGCTAGGCTAAGGGTACATGTTGCCCAAATTCCAAGCACAACACACATTCCAGTACCTCCTTTCCAAGTGGTAACAGTTTCTCTTCTTCCTCTTTCATCTAAACACTACGCAAGCCCAAAGGAGTGTACCCAAGTGGCTTGCATTCTTTTCCTTTTAGTCTTTACTTTGCAAGTTTAGTTAGATTTCCTTTTTGTATTTCCTTGCTTAGTTTAGCTAGTTTAGTGGTGATTTCTTATGTGCCTGCTTAAATCTAAAATAATCTAGAGTAGATCTCACACCTAATAGCCAGTTTAGAGCCCGAGGAGGCTTAGATTAAATCTTCATTTTCAGTTACATGCAAGTCTTTGAATTTTTAAATCTTGATCTTACACACATGTGCATGCAAACTTGTGTTTCATAAAGGCTTAAAACAATCGTCATTTACGTTTCCGCAAGTTATTTCCATTGCTTTATGTTTCACATACAACAATCTCGCTAAAGCATTTAACCTACAAATCTTGTCCTTCAAAGGCTTCAGCCTTCACAATCGTCGTTTTCAGTTTCACAAGCATCTTCAGTTCTTAATATTTACATGCAATAACTTCATAAATTAAGGACTTAACTTGCAATTTCACTGTTTAAGAGTTCGCACTCATATCTTTCAATTTCAGTATTTTGGCACTGTTTGAGCAAGCTACAAGCACTCAAACACATCAAAACACTTAGCTCATAGTTTAATAATTAATTTATTAGACTTAATAGGACACCATTACCAACCATCTTCGCCATTTAAAACGAGGTCGGAGGAAGGCAATGGAAAGTGCTAGGCCATGGACGATCTCACGGCACGTGGCATCCTTTCCTAGAGTACTCTGATCTTAGGACTGACCTGTGGAGCTAGGGTGGGCCTCGTTGCCTAACTTCCTGAACACCCAACAGTCACTTGGTAATTGGCGGAGGAAAGTTTTGGGTTGACACTTAGATAGGATTAAAATAAATCTTACTTAATCACTTAACTTAATCCTTGGTCTACAACATTGGCAATTTACATTTTACACTTGCAAGCATTCAGATCTCGTACTTATATTCACATTCAAGTATTTTATGTGTTGCAGAATAATTGTCTAAGTGGTTATATCTCTTATCTGGACTACTTTATATTTTCAAGCATTTCATCTATCCCGTGTTCCTGTATTTGTGGTGTGATCCTTCAAGAAGTGCGCATCCATGTAATGTTCCTGATTTGTCTAGTCTAGGAAACGTTGCTAATGTGTGTGTAGGATTAATTGTTTACAGCATATAAATAATCATACAAATAACAAATGTGACAAAGGACTGCAAAGTTTATATTATGATATCTCTGCGGAGTACAAACGTTGAATGTGGCTAAATAAAATGAATCACTCGGCTAGATCAAAATACAAAATGATCTTAGCTGGAATACAATAAGCAAACTAAATGATAATACCCGATAATAGATGAGCACTGCGGGATCAATGGATGAGCTGCAACTATGGCAGCTCGTACGGTAACTGCTGGAAGTATGGAAAGTTCGCCCTGGCGGCTATACCTCTCGGAATGGTCTGGTAACTGTCCCAAATGGTGCGCCCTGCTCTAGTTCTCAGTCCCGATAACTGTCGAACCCCTCTGCTGGTGCGTTTGGACCCCGGATGGATCCCCCTGGGGGAATGCACCCCTCTCTCACTGACAAAATGGGCCCTAGTGATTCCACCGTCGGAATCGGCTGAGATGTATCTCAAAATGACCGCCTTGGTCTACTAGGAAATGGGTGGGAAGGGTTTCCCCGAATCTGACCTGATGCTCACTTGGGAACCCCGAATGTATCAGCCAAAAGTGTCGCACTTCCAAGGTTGGAAAATGCGCCCCAGATGATTCCTCTGTCGGAATCTGACGAGGAACCAGGCAAAAGATGCGCCTTGCCTTCCTCTCAAATGGGTCGAAGGGAAATCTCTGAATTCTCCCTAGATGGGACAAGTCGATTCCCTAAACCTCCTTAGGAGTTGCGCCCTCACCCTAGATAAGTGTGCCCTTGCTACTGAACCCTGCGTAACTGTTGTTGAAGAATGATGGAAGACTTGTGTGATCTTCCCGGTGACTAGGGTGTGTCTCTCAACACCGAAATCAACCAACTGGTGTCTTCCTCCTGGAATCCACTGAACTATATCTCCTAAGATGTGCCTCTCTCCTCAATGACAAGTCATAATATGCATAATGTTGAATTAGGTCGCTGACTCTTCTCTTATAGCTTCCCAAAACCCTAATTCATTGCTGAAACCCTAATTCGTTGTTGACCTTTTCCCTCCAAGTGACTTTTACTTTATTTTATTATTACTTGATTAAATCACTTAATTAATTAATTAATTAATCATTTTACCTCTAAAAAGTGATTTATCCATCCTTATGGCTTCTCCGGCCACTGAAAGTCACTTCTCATCATCTTATCCTATAGCGCTCTTCTTCCCGATTCCGATGAGCTATTGCACTAAGAGGTTTCTCCAAGTAATATGCCCATTATGACCTTCTTAGTGAAATTAATTAAGATATGACCCATAATAACTCAAAATTACGGGAATCGTCGGAATGCAACGAAACCAAAACCAAGTTGTGCGGAATGGATCCTGATGATGAACAATGTAAGTCGGGCCCAATAAAACCCCTCAATATCTCCCAAACTCTCTGTCACCCCTATCTGGCTACTCCTGTAGGCATAGCACTCTGTAAAGTTATAATGTCCCAAAATGGGGACATTACAGTCCTCCCTACCGGAATATTGCTTGTCCTCAAGCAATAACGAAATCCAACTACATATGATATTGGGGTCCCATATCCACCTGTGTGACACAAGGTAGACTCCCCTCAAGATGTGGTATATCCAAGTGCTCACCACGCATGACACCCACATGCTCCTGATGAGGAGAATGATAAATGGCCGAGGAATCTCAATCAACTCCCTGAGTAACCACTCTACTGGAAACTCAACTCCATCAAACGTTGAACTACCAAGCACTCCAATCCCTGGATCCCATATCAGAATGTCAACTACAATGCCCTGCGGAGTATAGTTCTGTAACATATGAACACCATGAGTCTCCTACAAATAACACATGGACTCAACTCAAAATGGGTCTATCCTACCAAACCATATCAAACTCAACACGACCCCCACCGACTGAACATGTTGTTTCCATAGTGAGGTACTACAACACCTCAACAAATCACCAGTCAGTGACGTGCTCTCCCCAATACTAAAACTCAATGGAAAATCAAAGTGACTCCACTCTGCAAACATCCGCTCTTCTCCATCAGTCAATGAAATGTTTGGTCCTGTAACCCCACGGTCCCATGCTAGTCTCTGACAGGGACCATCATGTAGATGCTTCTCTACTCTGATCATGATTGTCTGCTCAAAGTATCCATACTAGACCCTCCTCTCCTGGATCCTCATAAGATGAAACAAACTATTGACCAAATGGACTCCCGGATCCCATGTCAAATTTGGAAGTTCATCACTTCCAATCCCCACTAACTGCTGGTGTGCCCTACTGGTAACTATCGAAAGCACTCCACCCTCATCCCAATGAGAGTCTAAATATGTAGCAACCTCTGAGATATCCTCTATCCCATGGCCTAGGATACTCCCCATCACAGCCATGGACTCGCCTGTTTTCCCCTGATGATCCACCCCTATCCTGATGAATGCAATCAAGACACTCTTGTCAAGTGGTCTCGGCCTACCAACTCTCCATGTCCCCTGCCACTGTCTAGCTCCCCCTGTGCTGTTGTCAATGATGAAAGTATCGGGAAAGGCTATCATAAATATCTGCAACCAACTGTAGGACTGAAAAGTATCATATGCTTTGGTCGATCCAAAGGACTTAACCAAAAGCTCGTCCATCGGCACCCATGGTAAATAACTGCTTGTACTCATTACTGAACACCAACCATCGGGTACAACGGTAGGTACCTCCACCAACTACGGGTCAATCATTCTCCATCCATCACCACTCACGCAATTGCTGCTAGGGTGAAGGTGATCCCCCAGATCTGTATACTGTTGCAAGGGAGAGGAATCTTCATGCTCTACTAAGTACATCTCCTCCTTGCAATCCAGTGTGTTCCCCTGAATTCCACTATACAACTCTGTGTGTCTCTGTGAACTACCACTCATCACTGTGTGCCCCTACATACTCATGTGATCTCCTGTATACACCTGCAACATCCTGGATCCTGGGTGTACTACGGGGTCATCCTCTACATGAAGGTCAACCAATCCTGGAACACAAATGGAAGTGTCCTCATAACTGCCCCTGGCTCTAGAATCCCCATGTGTACGTGTGTGCTCAACTATCTCAACAACCCTCGTGAAGGGCGATCCATGTGACCTATGGACATCCTCATGTATCTCTAGATCATATCTCTCCATACTCATCAGTGATCCTGGGTACTCCTCAAGCTCCTCCCTCAACCGGTGCTCCACTACTAAACCACCAACATCCTCTCGCAATGTGGCTGAGGGATATATCTGACTCTCTGCTGAAATAGATGTAG
>JZKD02S0288672.1:0-17982 GCA_000966675.3 Picea glauca
GACTCGAAGGACATTTTGTATAAGTTTTTTGACATGACTCGACCTGAACCTAAATCGACTACTCTTGTTTCTCACATTGATGATCGAAGTTGACTTTGGCATGAATGACTTGGACACCTAAACTTTCGAAGTTTGCATTTGATGACAACACAAAATGTGGTTTCTATTCTACCTAAAGTTTTCCCCCCTGATGGAGTCTGTAAAGGATGTGTGATGAGAAATCCTCACCAGTCACCTTTCAACTTTGGAAAAGCATGGAGAGCATAGAAACTCTTGGAGTTAGTTCACAATGATATATGTTGCATCAATATACCTTCCATAGAAGGTGCAAGGTATATTTTTACCTTTATTGATGATCTACATTGTTTCACTTGGGTTTATTTTATGAAAAAAAAGAATCATGTCTTTGAGAAGTTCAAAGAATTCAGGACCTTTGCCGAAAAAACATTGTGATCAACCCATTAAGTGCTTGAGATCAAAAAATGGTGGCGAGTATGTGAATCGTCCTTTTGAAGAATACCTGGTTTGATCTGGTATCAACTGGTAGCGGTTGGTTCCTCATACCCCTCAGTAGAATGCATTGTAGAACACAATAATCAGATGTTATATGAAATGGGTAGATTTCTTTTGCAAGACAAATATTTTCCTCCTCACTTATGGGATGGAGTTTTTTATTTTGAAAACTATCTTCTCAATCGCATATCAACTCAAGTTGTTCCTTTCGTGACTCCATTCAAATGATGGTGTGGAAGGAAGCCCTCAATCAACGACCTCTGTGTGTTTGGTTGTGTTGAATGGGGTCATATTTATGATGATTGTAGAAATAAATTGGATGAAAATATTCATGTTTGCATCATGATGGGATAGTCTAAAGAGTCTAAATCCTATCGACTATTTGACCCTATCAAATGATGGATCATTATCATAATAAATGTATGGTTTGATGAGAATTCTTCTAGCATAAAGTTATTGAATACATCCTATGGATTGTTACAGGATGACGACTTTGATGTTTTTTCCGACTACAGTTCTCCTGTTCCATTTTCATTCCTTCAACTAAACAGTTTAATTTTTTTATTGTTTCGACTGGGCTATCAACCTCCGAGTCAAATGGTCAGTTGATATTTGTTTTTACTAGTCCATCATCTCCTTCAAAAAAATATTCTTTGACTTATGATCGACCCTCTGGAGTGAACAAAAATTCACCCCTTTCTTTCCTACCCAAATGGGCTGCCAAGATAATTGAAGTTGTGGGTCTCGACGTCAATGATATTTCTTCAGGCTGACAAACTCGTAGTCATAAGAAACATGCCAATGTTGCGTTGTTGAATCATGTGCTTGAAACCTATAATCTTGTTACCTACTCCAATGTCCAAGGACAACCTGAATGGGACTAGGCTACACAGACAAAAATGGATTCTTTGTTGAAGAATCACACTTGGTATTTAGTTCCCTGACCTCAAGGGAAGATCATTTTTAAGTGTCGATGGGTCTACAAGACCAAATTTTTCTTTGAAGGTGTTGTTTAGAATCATAAATGTTTCTTGGTTGTGAAGGTATTTTCTCAAAAATAAGGCATTGATTACACTGAGACCTTTGCCCCTGTTGCGAAGATGAAATATGTTTTACTAATTCTTTCCTGTGTTGCTTGTTTTGGATGGTAGATCTACCAAATGGATGTGAAGAGTACTTTTATTCATGGTTATATCTCTAAATAACTTTTCATGGAACAACCTCCTAGTTTTGTGATAGATTCTAACTTGGTTTGTTGACTTTTGAAGCAAGCTCCCAGAGCTTGGCATGCTAATATCGACAATTTCTTTCTTTGACTTGGTTTCAAATGTTGTGAACCTGATCACAACTTATATGTACTCCATACTCATGGAAATAATTGATTAATCATGTATATGCTGATGAACTTGTTATAACTGGAAATAACATTGATTTCATTCTTATGTTGAAGAAACAACTTGTTGACTACTTTGACATGACATATCTTGGTATTCTGAATTATTTTCTGGGTCTTCAAGTATTACCACCATCTCATGGTTTTTTTATTTTTCAATCTGAATATCTACTGGATATTTTGACACGTTTTAAGATGGCATATTGTAATCCATGTGCTACTCCCTTTCAATCTGGAGTTAAGCTAAGAAAAACTTATCAAACTCCCAAATTCGATGCCACCCTCTCTCGACAATTGGTCGACAATATCATTTATCTTACTCATAGTCGACTTGATATTTCCTTTGTTGTTACTTTGGTTTCTCAGTTTATGCAGGATCCCAGAGAAATCCACTAGAAAGAAATCAAAATGATTATTTTATACCTTAAGGTTACCACTCATTTTAGTATCAAGTATTATCACATTTCAAATTCGTTCGTTGGCTTCACCAAATTTGACTGGGCTAGTGAGAGTGATGATTGGAATTCCACTTCTGGCTTTGTGTTTTGCTTCAACACTAGACCATTGGTTTTGTATTGCAAGAAACATAAGGTAGTCTCCTTGTTGAATACAGAAGCCAAGTATTGTGGCGTCGTAAACACATATACAAAAGACGTATGGATTCAAAAAAATTCCGGTGAACTTGGATTCCTTGTATAGACCTCAACTACACTCTATTGTAACAATCAAAGTTACATTCAAGTTGCTAACAACCATGTTGTGCATAGTAAGATGAAACATTTTGAGCTTCATCCTCATTACTTGAGACAATTGGTTCATGAGAACATGGTATCTCTCGTTTATTGCAGAACATATGATCAAATTATTGATATATTTACCAAACCTTTGTATGACTATAAATTTTGTCAAGCTTCATTTGATGCTTGAGATTTAGAAAGCTACAATTTTGGGGGGTGCTCTACTAAATTAATTTCACCTTCTGAATATCCAGAGCCATGTGCTAATGGGCGGGGTGTTAGAACTTTTAGGAAATGAGAAACACTTCCACACTAAACCTAGCAGAAGAGAGGAAGAAATATTTAAATAAGAAATTAAATGACAAAGAAAACTCACAGTACACATAGATTTTACCCTGGAAACCCAACCGGTAAAACCAACATTCCTTTATCATTATGTTGTCTTGTTGTCTTATTCATTCAGAATAAAAGGTTACATGCCTAACCTTGTTCTACACCTAGGACACAATCAACATCATACCTTCTTTATTTACGTAAGAAAACCATGTAGCCAATTTGGCTTACATCTACATGACCTACAACCTCTACGATTAGTGATTCTGCGATTAGATTTTACATCATTAAAATGCGTCTTATTTATAGGATTTATAGTAGGAAAAACCCTAAATAAAATGTGCCCAAAGACAACAGATCCAAGCAGATCATTGGCTACAAATCTCGTGAATCTATGGATTCTGTTACATTCGACTACTAAGTTAGATTACCAGTCGACTACCAGTTGACCTTCATTCGGTCTTTAATCATTTGCCACACGCCCGCCTGTCGACCTCTTGTCGGTTGACTTATTTTACTTGTTATCTATGTATTTGACTTCGACTTTACCCTATCAAACCACCTCGAACTTCAATTTGTTGTCGATTCCTTTGACTTCGATTGTCAATGGATCCACCTCAAGTAGACTTTCACTGTAAAGAATATAACAACCCAACATTCTCCCACTTGTTTTTTTCTTTGCTAAAACTAGGAGATCTCGAAAATCTCGTTCACATACCTAGAGAAACAATTCCCATTTCCTCTCTGCACCAAGAGTACTTCAAAAAACTCACAGACTTAGTCAAAGAGTTTGGTATGTTTTCCAATGTGTCTACTTTATCCAACAACAACTTGCTTCTTTCCACCATGTCTCTCATGAAATGGTATCGTACATCAATGTTCTTAATATTAGAATGATAAGTTGGGTTATTTTCCAAATTCCAGGAATATTGTGTTTTGACTGTTGCAACTTATCTTCATATATTTCTTCTCAAACCTTATTCCTGAACACAACCTTTGTATCCATATTGCTTGTTTACTTCCATGAGTGGATGCCATGTATTTATCTTATGTTGTTGATAAGGCTACTACCGCCTGTCATTTACTCATCCAATTGATTGCTCCACCAAACAACTTGAAGACATATCCATTGGAATACCTTCGTCGATCCAGATCTCTAGCCCAGTCAGCGTCGACAAATCCATGTACATTTAATACACTATCACATCCATGTTTTCCTTGGTAGCATATATCATAGTCTTGTGTTCCACAAAAATACAAGAATACTCTCTTGACAATTGTCCATTTCTCCTTCCCATCTGTCGATATGTGTCTACTCAACACTCCCACTGCATGGGAAATGTGTGGTCAAGTGCAGACCATCACATACATTAGAATGCCAATGAAACTTGCATAGGGAACATGTGGCATGTCCTCTATTTCCTCATGTGTCCTTGGAAACTGTTCAAAAATTAGCCTTGCTCCCATAAGAATTGGCACGTTCACAAGTTTGCAATCCTGCATGTTGAAACGTTTCAAGATTGTTTCAATATGTACTTCTTTTGGTTCAACCAGATATTTCTAGTTACTCGATCTCTCTTGATCTCCATTCCCATAATGAAGTTCGTTGCACCAAGATATTTCATGTCAAACTTGGAGGATAACTTCTTCTTCACCTCCTTTATTGCGTTCATGTTGTTTTCAATCAGCGACATGTCATAGAAATACAATGCTACATATAAGAAACACCCACCTTCTTCTTTAGAATGTATACAACAATCATATTTTCTTCTCACAAACCCCAAACTAAGGATGTATCTGTCGAACTTTTGGTACCACATCCTTGGTGATTTATTTAGACCATAAATGGATCTTTTCAGCTTGCACACCAAATATTTCTTTCCCTTTACTACAAATCCTTCAGGTTATTTCATGTAGATTTATTCTTCCAAGTCCCCATGTAGGAACATTTTCTTTCCATCCATCTATTCTATTTCTAGATCAAAAGCTATAGCTAGATACATTAGTACTCTAATGGAAGTTAATTTTGCAACAAGAGAAAAAATATCACCGAATTCGACTCCTTTGACTTGGGAATATCCTTTCGCTACCAGTCGAGATTTTAATTTCTCGACTTGACCTATTGCATTCATCTTCTTATTGAGTACCCATTTGTTATCAACATGATTTCTTCAACTAGGAAATTTGACTAAGTCCCATGTCTGATTCTTGTGCAAGGATTCCATCTCTTCGACCATGTCATCCTTTCATATTTTTCCCTCTGCTGAGTCGACTGCCTCCCCAACGGACTTGGGCTCATCGTCGATGGAAATTAACAAAAATGTGGAATGGAATTTAGGTGGACTATACCTTTTGAATGGTTTTCTTACTCGTTCTGACCTCCTTACAACCGGGGCCTATTGTTCCACCTCTTCTTTTGATTCAGTCGAGTCATCTTAATCGTCTTCTTCATTCCTCAGTACAAACTACACCTTCTATGGATTATTCTTTGTTTGAACAATTCCTTCGGGCTCAGACTTACTTCCGACTTCTTTGAATACCACATCTCAACTGTACACTATTTTCCTTGATGCAGGATTCTAGAGCTTATATCCTTTCATTCTTTTTTTGTATCCAATGAAAATACACTTGACTGCCTTATTTTCCATCTTGATCCTCTTTTCCTTGGGAACTTGCACAAATGCATCACAACCAAATAATTTTATATGTGAAACTGAAGGCTTCTTTCCAGACCATACCTCATGTGGATTCATGTCAACTAGTGATGAAGAAAAATACATATTCACTAGATATTTTGTAGTGTGAGATGCCTCTGCCCATAATTCTTGTGCGAGCCCAACACCATTGAACATGATCCTTTCCTTTTCCATCAATGGTATGCTCATTCTCTCAACAACTCCATTTTTTTGTGGGGTATATGGTCTAGTATTTTTGTGTGCTATGCCACACTGATTGTAGAATTGATCAAATTATTTTCCATAGAATTCACCACAATTTTCAGTTCTCAACACCTTAATCTTGTTATCTGTCTAGTTTTCTACAAGAGATTTAAACTCTTTGAATTTATTGAAAACCTCTTCTTTCTTCCTCAGGAAATATATCCATGTCTTCCTGGAAAAATCATCAATGAAGGAGACATAATGCATGAATCCACCAAGTGAAGGCACTGAAACAGGGCCAAACACACCACTATGAACCAACTATAGAATCCCCTTTTCCCTTGTCTCTTCAGATGGGAACCTCACCTGAATTTGTTTTCCATATATGCAATGTTCACAAAAGTTGACTTCTAAATTACATTCAGGAAAAAAATTGACCATACCTTTGTTATGCATATCTCGCATACCTTTTTCTCCAATATATCCCATCATCTCATTCCATAGCATGGTTGGATCGACTTTATGATGACTTGTGAAGTCATTTTGAATCAACTCAGCTTGATGCTATTTCATCCATTCAAGTCGACACTCCCTAATAACTTGTATAGGGTTCCAATATGAACTCCTTTCATTAAGACCATCGCACCTCTGACCATATTGCACAAATCCTTCTGAAATAGAGTGTGCACCCCTACATCACTCATCTTGCTGACAGATATTAGGTTTCTTTCCAAACAAAGAATGTGTAGCACACCTAGAAGGGTTCTACTTTTCCCATCCTGTAGTATTAGTGGAACTCTTTATCGTCTAACAATTTTGGTTGTTGAGTCATTCCCAAAGAAAACATCTCCTCCTTCATATTGTTTATATTCACAAAACCATTCTCTATGTGGTGTCATACGATAGGATGCTTCTAAGTGAATCAAGCAAACATCTTGATCCGAATTTGTACTAGTCAATGCCAGGTACACATTGCCTCCCTTATATGGAGTCACCTTTCTCTCAGTCAACTACTTCTCGTCGGATCATGTACTGACTTCCATTACCTTCAAATTATAGTCCCTTTTGTAATGCCCAACTTTATCGCATTTCCAGCATCTTCTCATCGAATGAACAAGGGATTTAGATCTACCCTTCGAATTAGACTTTCTACCAGAGAATTCACCTTTATCTTTGTCAATCGGTCAACCTCTCACCACTAATGCTTCTTTGGATGATCCTTTCATGTTCTTACTTCTCATTTCCTCTGATAATAGAGATGAAACCACATATTCTAGTGTTAATGTGGTTGAATTGATCCCTATAGACACAACTAAGATATCCCAGGAGTCTGGAAAGGAACATAATAGGCTAACAAATTTCTCCTCCTCAATGATTTTAATATCCACAGAAGATAACTTGATTATAATGGTATTAAACACATTTAAATGCTCAGTCACCAAACTTCCCTCACTCATCCTCAAAAGATACAATTTATTTTTGAGAAATAATTTATTTACTATGGATTTCCACTGGTACAAGCTTCCCAAATTTTTCCATAGTTTCTTGCTTGAATCTTCACTTGAGACATTCAAAAGTACTGAATTGGCAAGACAAAGTTGAATCATACTCCTTGCCCTTCTCTCACGTTTCACCCATTCTTCCATCGACATACCTATCGGAACGGTAATTGGATAGATTAATCTCTATTGTTCTTGATCTACAAGGAGATCTTCAATTTTAAGCTTCCAAAGCTCAAAATTATGGCTATTGATTTTTTTTATCTCTATTCTCGAGCTGCTCGCCATTCTTTAACACAATCTTTAAAGATTTTTGTCTTACGAATCTTACTAAAACTAAGGTTTAGCTCAGATCCAAGGTTGTTAAACCAAGATCTAATACCACATGTTATGAAATGAGAAACACTTCCACACTAAATCTAGCAGAAGAGAGGAAGAAATATTTAAACAAGAACGTAAATGACAAAGCAAACACAGTACATAGAGATTTTACCCTCGAAACCCAACCGATAAAACCAACATTCCTTGAGTGTTTTTCTCTCTTGTTGTCTTATTCATTCAGAATAAATGGTTACATGCCTAACCTTGGTATACACCTAATACACAATCGACAACATAGCTTATTTATTTACAGAAGAACAACCTTGTAGCCAATTCAATTTACATATGCATGACCAACAACCTCTACGATTAGCGATTCTACTATTAGCTTTTACAAAATTACAACATGCCTTATTTATAGGCTTTACAATAGGAAAAAACCTAAAGGAAAGGTGCCCAAAGACAGTTACATATCCAAGCAGATCATTGACTACAAATCTCGTGAATCTCTGGATTATATTATAGTCGACTACCAAGTTGGATTACTAGTAAGCTACCAATCAACCTTCATCCGGTCTTCGGTCGATTGCCACATGCCCTCCTGTCAGCCTCTTGTCTGTTGAAATATTCAACTTGTTTTCGATGTCTTCAGATTCAACTTTACCCTGTCGATCCACCTCGATACCTTCGACTTGTTATCGATTTCTTTGCATTCGACTGTCATTAGATCCACCTCGACTAGACTTTCACTGCAAAGAATATAACAACCCAACAATCACCTTGGGTTCTTATTATTCATCACACTTCTCCTAAAATAAGTAGGTCATGGGGTTGACCTACATCTGGAAACAATCAGTTGGATGATTGATTGGATAGCTACATCATTCAGTCAAGTAGTTGACAATATTTTTGGCCGGACAATCGACCAACAATTGAAGACAGTCAGTTGGTGCATCAACTAGCCAAAAAATAGACTACAAGTTGGATGCATCGATGGTCAGGTCGAGCATCCTTGTCGAGTCGAATAGAGAACATAGATTTGATGGAGTCATCACTAACCACCAATGGTTATATGTGGACAAGATATTCTTGATTCAAAGGAAGTTGTTTAGATATTGAAGCTATGAATACCAAAACCCTTGGGTCATTATCATGTGTGTTGTGTATGAAAAGTGTGTCATATGAAAATATTGAACATGGTGTGCATGTTAAATATACATTGTGATGTTTTGATCGCAATTTGTCATTGTGCTTAAGTGTTGCAATGATGTCTTTAGACACCACCTATTTTCTTTGAAGTTATTCCTCTTCGACTATCTACAATTCTGATTATTTGTTTTGTATCAGGTTACACCCAATCCCCTAAATCATATACATGTATCCCTTCCTATAATTTCTTCAATTCATCAATCAATGGTTTTAGATAGACATTCAATATTCCCTTCACTTGCATTCTACTAGGAACTATAAGAGCCAACATAAGATGTTCATTATTCATAGACAACCACGAGGGGATATTTTTATTGATTACTACCAATGGCCAAACATAATAGTTAACATTTTGGAGAGAATATGGGGTAACTCCATCCATGGCTATGCTCAAGCAAAGGATTTTTACTTCATCCTTGAATTTATTTAGCCATGTATCCTCTATATGATTCATGGCTATTGAACATGTTGGGGTCCATATAACTCTTGCCTCACTTCTGTGTGAGGCATGCCACCCCTACAACTTGTCTAATTCTTTGCAATGAAAGAGACTTTGAATCCATGGGATTATAGGCATGTGCCTCGATATATTATGATGAGGACCATGTCCCTTACCCTTGTTTTTGGATTTCAAGTCCATATCATGCCCACATTTTGAACATATCTCTTTGTCCACTTCGTCACTTCTATATGGAACATAATTGTTTGGACAAGTATGATATGATATCTTCTCAACAACCAACACTTTCAACAATATCTTTGCATCTTCGTAGCTACTAGTGAGGACATTATCACTTTGAAGTACTTTATGTTTGAGTATCCCATAATTAGTGGGCAATATAATTGTACACTATCATCAAGCATGCATAAAATCCATTTTCATTACCGATTGTTGACAAGACTCATTAAATAATATGGGAATTAATGATTGGTTACCTCAGTAGTGTCAAGAAACATGCATCTAACATAACATGCATTGCTTTCAAGTTGTATAGTAACATTTTTGTCCCTGGTTGGGTAGACCTTGACCCATATCCAAAGAGAGGGGTAGTGGAAGTAGTTTTATGCTTTCAAAGAAGGCATTGGCAAGAAGAGAATCATCCCCTATATCATCTTGTTAGAATGCATGTAACAACATTCCCTCCATGGCTTGGGTATCCCATGAGAAATCATTCATACCAACCTCTATATCATTTTCTTTATCCCCAACATGTGAAGAAACAATGTTATTATAGATGTTAAGAATTGGTGACTCAAGACAAAGTGAAAATCGAATAGATGGTTGATTCATCCATGCCTCCTATGCTTCCTCTTCGAGTTGTTGTTTCTTAGCAACCTTCTCTTTATTTGACATTGTAGTGGGGAACAACCGTAGATTTGGATATGGATGGATCTATCTATTTGGATTCACATGATTTTTTTAGGCATTTAGAGCACCATTCTCCATCAAGTATTGAGCTTAAGTATATCCAATGGGGAGTTAGTGTGAGCTCTTGGACCTGGAAATCAGGTTTATGGATGAGCCCTTTGGACTACTTCAATATTGCAATTGGCACTTTCACATGGGAAAATGACTACTTCAATATGGTGGTTAACACTCGTACATGGGACCTAGGTTTATGGTGGAGATTTTTGGACTATTTTAGCTTGGTGTCTAGGATTTATACATGAGACCCTAGTTCTTTGGTTTACTTCAACATTGTGGTCAACATTGATCCATTGGAACCTGACTTATGGTTTACCTCCTCACAACAAACATTGAGGAAAACATTTTTCAAAGGGGGGTAGAATGTTGGGATCCTCCCTAGGGGTGTAATGGGGGGGAAAAGGGCTCATGGTAGAGTAATAATACTAGAGGACATTTGATGTAAGGTGGACTGGGTCCACTATGCTTGTTATTATTAAATAAGGCTCACTATAGTAGTTAGAATTGAATAAATGTAATGGAGCCCCATTAAAGAAGGACCACCAGGTAGTTAGGAGGCTGTTATGATTAGGATTCTCTTGTTAGTTACAAATAAGGATGGAGACCTCCTTATGAGGGGTGTAGAAGAGTTTTGTATTTGGAGCATAAATCATTGAGAGGTTTCCCAACATTAATAGGAAAGTGAATGTTATTGGATTATTTCTATAAAATGATCAATTATAAGGTGTTTCCCTACCTTAAGGATATTTTTATATAATCAATTATAGGAGATTCTCTATATTATTCTTGGATAACTTATATGTGATAGGAATTTTATATCTAAAGTACTTGAGAAGTGGTATCTTCACTCACTCAACTCTGATTTAGACGATTTTTCTTTGAACTTGGGTTATTTTTAAAGAATAATTCAGATATATAACTAGTTTCTTCAAATTCTACTCAGAAGGCTACATAGTTGATTTAAGTGTTGGGACCCTCTTTTTTCCTTTGAAAACTTGCAAAATAGGAAAACAATTCTTCTTTTTGGCCCAAGAAAGAGCTCCAATACCACTTTTTATGATCCTTAACCCAAGAAATTAAATCATAAATAATATATTAGAAATTCTACACACTTTATTAATATAAAAACCCTTAAGGTAGGGAAACACGTTACAATTGATCATTTAATGGAAGGAATCCACTCTTGTTCATTTGCTTCATAAGGTTGGGTGACCTCTCAATGAGTTAAGCTCCAAATACAATACTCTTCCACACCCCTCAAAAGGAGGAATCCATCCTTATTTATAATGTAATATCCCTGCTAGAGCTACACTAGATATTATGATCTTTTATGGAATTCTATTCTTCATGGATGTCATTTTTCAACAAATACTTTGCATTCATTATACTAGAAACATTTCGTCAAACACATTGTAGGAAATAGAAGAGAATCATGGAGTATTTTATTATGAATGAATATATGAATACAACAATCCAATGGTTGTTGTGGTAGCTGCAATACATCCACGAAAAACACACAATACAAACTAGAAAACCTAGAATCATTCCATGGCCTCCTCAACCGACGAGATCAAACCCTTCAAGTGCCACAACCTATCCAAGTAAATCACTAAAACCCAAAAATGAAATCAAAACTCAAGATGAAGCTCCAATGAATATCCATGATGGATCCTCCTCCTTGTCTAGCTAGGGTGGATATTTCACCATCGAAAGCAAACTACAATGGAAGGGTTTTTCCAAAACCCTAATGAAAACCTTGGCTTCAAGAGAACTCCAAAGAGATCAATCCAAAACTTAATCCAAAGTGAAGCGCTACCCCTCCTTTTATCTTTATTTCATGCCTTCTATAACTTTCCCCATTTTGACTAAATCAAATATGACCCTTATTCCCCTTTTACTTTCACTTTAAGATTAAAAGTCACTTTATTAATGTTTAAGTAAATCATTAATCTAAAGTTACTTTATTTCCTTAATGTCACTTTAAAAACATAACATCTCCTAACTATGTGACATTAAATAACTCCTTTTGACTCCCTTTTTCTTCACTAACAAGCCACATAAGTCATTTCCACTAAAAAACAAGGGAACCCAAAAATGGTGACATGACAAATCCTCCCTTCCCAAATATTGCTTGTCCTCAAGAAATTCCATCACAACCATAGGAACAACAAACTGAACCAAACTGAAACTAATGATTATCCCGGAGTCCCAAACCAATCTGAAAGATGCAGAACACCTATAGTCCACAATATTGTCCTACAATGTGCTAACACTAGGGGCTTATCGAAGGCCACCGATCAATAGGGAAATCAAGTACTTTGAAGACTCAATCCACCCCTCTTAGAATATCCCACCTAGGAAACCAATCCACTGCTCCATATGAATAGGTTCCTAAAAGTAACAACTAGCTCTCCCATCTATACCAACTTCCATATTGTCAACCCATAAAATCCCAAGGTACAGTTCTATCACCAGAAAGGACCCATCATGCTATGCCACTCTGATCATAAGTATATGATCCTTCTGCCTAGAATGCATCCTTAACTCTTGTAAGTGCAATCTATAATGCCTCAAAGGATCATCCCCACTATCGAGGATCATATTCTGCCAATGTATCTTAGTGAATTCTACCAAACCAACTCTAAAATCAGACGTCCAGACATCATCCGAAAAATATCCCAACGCATCATCTGTGAAGTCCCTCCATATGGACCTCTCTCGAACTGACCTATAAGTGGTATGGCACCAGGGTCCCAAACTAACCTGTATGATGTGAATCACCCTCTACTCATCGCCCCAATCCTCCTGGTGCTAACACTAGAATCCACCTAACTACTTCTAATAATCCAGGAAATCAAAAATTGAACAAACTCAACCAACTCCTCAAAAGACCACTCCTTCAAGCAACCAAACCTAAACATCCCAAGAGTAACCTTTGGAAATAAAAAACTAGACATCTCATCTGTATCAACTATCGAGTTGTCAAACATTGCAGTCCCTTCAATCATAAATATCTGACCACCATGCTCACACTGTGCTCTCCTCTCCTAGAACCCCAAACTGAAATCCCTGAAAAGACTGAACTCACTATCCTGGATCATGTCTCGCCAAGGAATCTTAGTGATGTTGAATCCTACCAATCTACAGATAGACTTAATATTGGATATCGTGAGGGAAAATATACCTCTCCATATAGAACAAGGCTCAAAAACTCTTCTCACAACATCCCCACAATGATGTAGACCAATCATTGTCACAACCCTGTCGATCACCCTCACCATCTGAATCAATCTATCACTCCGATGAATTCCAAGATCCCACTACCAAATTGGAATTTCATCACTCCCAATCCCTATTGAAATCTTTGTGAACTGATTCAACATGGTTTAGATCTCCTCCTATGTACTCTACACACAAATCACATGGTCCAATTAAATGACCTCTGACATGCCCACAATGCCACCTATCTCATCCAGTTGACTCAAGTGAAACTCCCATGTACTACTGTATATAACGAGGGCATCAAATAACAACAATATATTCTTGTGCCACTTCTTTCAAGGATTGAAAGTGACTAGTGCGTTGGTTGACCCCAAGGGTATGACCAAAAGATCATAATAAAATTTGGAAGAAAACCTGTGACTATCTTGTGTCCTAACCCTCATTTGATGATTCCCCAGATGTAGTTCGATCATCAAGGGATATGACGCTTCCTGAGCCTTACCCATCCACTCATTGATCTTGGGTAACCTCAACTTAATGATATGCTCGATTACTCCATTAGGAGGTCTTCCTGGAGGAAACAACCCACAACTCCACCGCATACTATCGAGTGCCAATGAATACCCCTAAATATTGTTTCCTATCATTGAATCGTCTAGTACCCTTCTATGTCCTGTAGGTTCTATTGTATCCATCACTCTAATGATGTCATATGGACTTGTACCCCATAGCATGCTCATGTCTATCACATACCTATCCACCCAATCAATGGATGCATATACTTCTTTGTGGCTTGGTTCGCAAGAAATGTTCTCAACTATCTCCTCCATAGCTAAGCCTTGAGCCTTTGGTGGGCTCTCCAATAGAGGTCGCTCATGATACCCACAATGCAAAATAGGTGCATGGTAAAAACCCTATGTGCCAAACCATTCCTCAAGCACCTGTAACTCTGAATGATCCTCATGCGGGGTCATCACAAGAGGCTCCTCCCTCGAATCATGAGTGCCACTCATTCCCTCATGTGTCATGGCTGCCAAAGATGATGGAGTCTTTTTGGTTGTCAATGATGAAGAACATACCAAACTCAACTCGTAACAAAGCTCCTCAACTTCTCTTTTCTTGTCTTCAATGAACCTGAGAGCAAGGTCCCTATCCATGAACAATTGCAAGTAATCAGATTCCATCTGCTCTAGTGATTTTTTGATGATGCACAATTGGGTACTAGTGACTCCATCTGCAACTCCCATTTGCCTCTCCTCCAACTGGGTTTTCCACATAAGGTCTTCAATAAACTTATGAGAACCATATTTCCTCGCCAATATTTGTACAATCTTCTCCTCCTTGACCAATAATCGATCCTCCAAATATTTCAATGCTAAGGATCGACTTTGTTCAATTTCACCATCATGTCAAGGTACAATCATGTCTTCATCATCATTGACATCATAAAGGAGATATGGTGTTGAATCCTCATCATGCGTAGGTGTTATCACACTTGAACTACCCTCATCATAAGCATCATACACAGTGAAAGATGTTGGATCCTCAACATCGGTTGATTGGAGCATTTCCTTATAGTCGTCATAAGATGTTGCATCCTCATCTTTTGTTGATTCATCAAAGGTATACCCATCCAACACACTAGTGTCATCGGTCTCATTGGTTAGCTCTGATGATGTATCATAGGATTTTGTTTGGTCCTCCTTTATGCACACATCCTCCTCATGGCTAGATGCATGCTCCTCTGCCTGCTCATCTCCCATCAATTTCAACCATGTGCCTTTAAAGTAATCCTCGTCCAAATCCTTGGGCCATCTTCCGTGATTGAGGCTGTAATAGATTTTAAAGGGTAAAGATGCACAAATATCCTCACTCAATGTTAGATTCTCCCAGTAGTCAGACATGTATTTATTTGTTGTTAGCTTCCTCAAAAGTTCATCCACATTTTTCATATTTACCTTCTTAAGCAATTGTAACATGGTTGTTACAAAGCTGTAGTAATTTGGTAGTTTCTAGCTTGGGTTTCATCAAACACTTAATATAAAACCCTACCTCTACCACTGTAGTTATTTATGTTGTAAGTTTTTTTTTCACACTCATAAAACCCCAGTGTCCACCCTCTATTGTTGTTGTTATACATATGAGTTATTGTTTGGTTTTTTCATGTGGTAGTTTCAAGGAATTTTTTAGAGTTTTGGTGCCATATATATAGTTTCATATTGCATGCAACAATTGCCACATAGATATCACATCCACCACAAATAAACAACAAGGTAAATACCATACAAGATCTGAGTTTATTTTGGATATTGTTGACCGGTTGTAGTTGTGCAATAATATGATAGGGAACAACCCCTCAACAAATGAAATATGCTCAATCTAGGAATGCAAACATACTCCACATCAAATTAGAAATATTTTGCAAGGAATTCGGTCTCAGGCAAGGATATTCTCGGCCCTCCTAGATTTTCAACCCTCGTGGCCTCCTCAAACAAGGCACCTGGCCTTCCTCAACCCCACGGTTTAGTCCAATAGCTCATGACTCCCTTCTACGCCCCTCGTTGCATGTTGTAATCCCTCACAGCTCCTCCAAGAAAGGTTGTGACCCTCCTCTAGTGCTCGTGGCTCTCTTCTAGACACCCGCGACTTGCTAAACCCACATTGTCTCTCCTAAGGCCTCTACGGCCTCACCAAAGGACCTTGCGGACCCTTCTCTGCTCCTAAGATCTATAGAAGAAGGAAATCGACCCTAAAAGGGACCCTCGCGACCTCCTCTTTTCTCTCGCTCTGTAAAAAGGGAGAAATTGAGCTCTCTAGAAACCCCACAGGTCTCCTCACAATTCCACAACCCTTCAATCAAGCCCACAACCTCCTCTAATACTCACAGTCCTGTAGAAAAAGGGGAATCGACCCCTTTAGAATAGTTGCTTGAATTAAAATCGTCTTATGTTGTGTAGACTCGGCCCCTTCCCCAGTAGATTCGACCCAGTAGTTAATAAAATCAGTTTAGGATGAGAAACACATCCCAAAGATGGGTTAAACTTGGTTGTGGAAATGAAAATTTGGTCCAATGACATGGAGGAACTCGGTGCTAAGAGAAAACTTGTCCCAACAACCCAAGTAACTTGGCCAACAAGATAGTCTCCGTGTCCTCAACAAGATAATTCAGCCTTTACTCCAAGAAATTGTTTCCCTAACACCACATTTTCATTTTGAATCCCAAACTCGTCTTGGTATCATTGTTTCCCTCAGGATGGCAAGATCTCCAGCTTTGATACCACTGTAATATCCCCCCTAGAGATACGTTGAATATTATGATATTTTATGGAATTATATTGTTCATGGCTGTCATTTTTCTGCAAATACTTTGCATTCATTATACTAGAAACATTTCGTCAAACATATTGCAGGCAATAGAAGAGAATCATGGAGTATTTTATTATGAATGAAGATCTGAATACAACAATCCAATCACTGATGTGGCAACTACAATACATCCATGGAAAACACACAATACAAGCCAAAAAACCTGGAAGCATGCCATGGCCTCCTCAATAAATGAGATCAAACCCTCCAAGTGCCACAACCTCTCCAAGAAAATCACTACAACCCAAAGATAAAATCAAAACACAAGATGAGGCTCCAATGAAGATCTGGGATGGATCATCCTCCTTGTCTAGCTAGGGTGGATATTGCACCACCAAAACTAAACTACAATGGAAGGGTTTTTCCAAAACCCTAACGAAAACCTTGGCTCCAAGAGCACTCCAAGAGATCAATCCAAAGTGAAGCGCTACCCCTCCTTTTATCCTTATTCCATGCCTTCTAGAACTTTCCCCTTGTTGTCTAAATCAAATATGATCGTTATTCCCCTTTTACTTTCACTTTAAGATTAAAAGTCACTTTAATAATGTTTAAGTAATTTATTAATCTAATGTTACTTTATTTCCTTAATGTCACTTTAAAAACATAACATCTCCTAACAAAGTGACATTAAACAACCCCTTTTGACTCCGTTTTTCTTCACTAACAAACCAAAAAAGTCATTCCCACTGTAGAACAGGGGAACCCAAAAATGGGGACATGACATATAACTAACAATAAAACCATAATCATAACAACCTCTTAACTACCTAGTAGACCTTCTCTAATGATGCACCATTATATTTATTCAATACTAACTACCATGGTGGGCCTTATTTAATAATAACAAGCATAGTGGACTGTCCACCTTATATTGAATGGCATCCATTATTATTACTCTTCTATGGGCCCTTTGTCACCCATTACACCCCTAGGGATGATCCCAACACAAGTTAGGAGACATTCTCCTAGAATCATAAGTTGGGGAAAAGAGAACAAATGTACATGAGAATGCTTATGTCAATGTTAAAGTTGTGGGACCATGATAATGAGATTATGGTCTAAGAAAGTGAAGGGGATTAATGAT